>PVIH01001368.1:0-29981 GCA_004025045.1 Sigmodon hispidus
TTTTTTTTTTTGTTTTTTTTTTGTTGTTGTTGTATTTTTTATACCAAAACATTTAATTGAAATACCTGTATAAAAAATATGATTTCCAGACATCTCACACTTTTGAACTTAACAACCCCCACCCCTGATGCCTACTCACACCAGGGTCACAGAAACACAGCTGCTAAAATAAATCAAGGGCTTGAGACTCTGTCCCCCACCCCAGCTTTCAGAGCCAGCAAGCAGACTGTACAAGGTCAATAATTTAAAACCCGCCCCCCAGCACAGGAGTGCCCAGGGTGGCAGGGTCCCCCACTTCCCTTAAATTAGCCACTGTACAAGTTCTCCCTCCCACAGACGTGGGCTGGGGACCTACTCTAGGTATAGGAAGTAGGATGGGTCTGTGAGCAGCACAGCCATCCTGGACTCTCCTGGACACCCCAGGGGCCTGGAGGAGGTGGCTGCTTGGAGGAAGTAACTCAGCAAATAAATTAAACAATAAATAGCCGGTATATTTGTATTTATTTACTCATGTAGCCATTGTCAAGGCTGGTCTTGAATTCCTGCACTCAGGTGCTAGCTATCTGCTTCAGCCTGGATTACAGATATGTGCCAACACATCACACACATGTGTGTGGAGGTCAGAGGTTGGATACTTACTTAGTTGCTCACTCACTCTCTCTGAAACAGGTTCTCTTAATGAACCTGAAATACATGGGTTTGACTAGACTACTTGGACCCTAAGCACTGATCATTGTTTTTGGCCACTTCTCCTGCACTGTGATGATAAGCATGTACTATTGTACGCAGCTTTTTTATGCTGGGGATCCAAACTAAGGTCCTCATGCTTGCATGGTAAACTCTACTGAGTCGTTCCCTCCCTCCCTGTTTTATAGGTTTATGTTATATGGCCTCAGACCAATCTTGAATTCACTGTATAGCCAAAGCTGGTTTTGAACTCCCAATTCTTTTGCACTTCTTGACTGCTGGGATTGAAGGAGTGTGCTACCACACTGACTATTTTTAAATTTTCATATTATTGTAGCTTGTAATGATGGATTTGATTCAAAGTTTCACTATGTAGCCCAAGATGGCCTTAAACTGATGATTTTTTTCCTGTCTCTGCATACTGAGTATTTGAATTATAGGATGGGTACAACCATACCTTGTTCAGTATTCTCACTTAGGCAGCATTATAAGATAGAAAAATAATTGGCAGTGGTTATCCAGAGTTAATGATAATCTTAACAGAAGGCATATATGTAACAGTGGTGTGTTTGTATATCATTAAGTACTATTTAAAATGAGGGAAATCAAAATCTGTATGTTTAAGTATCTAGAAGAAGGTGTGGATTGATAAACACTTTGCCTTTTGCATGAACTATTTACTGAAGACAAGTATTTGACTCCTTTAGAATAGATGTGCTTTTAGTTTACCCTGGTTCTCACTAGCTTTTACTATTTTCCATTTTTTATTTAGTTTTTGTGTTTTCAGCACACTTAAAATGTAAAGTGACCTAATTTTACTTAGGTGTTAGGTTTTATAAATATTGAAAATGCATCTTGACATTTTCCCAGATAAATCTTAGAAAAGTTTGCCTAGGAAGCTAAGGACATAAGATTTTTCTGCCTAGATTGAATTTACTTCTTTTTCCTTACTCAGCTTTATTTTCTTGAATGTATTTAATGAAATAAAATATAAATATTCCCTTTGCAAAGAAATTTAGTATTTAACATGAAAAAGTAATATACTCATGTTTTTATGTCTTAGATTTTATAATTGCAATTTTATCAGTTGTGATCTCTATATATAGCAGGCTTATTGTGTTTCTTGATGTTTGCTGACAGTTTTTTGTTGCTATTGTTAAAAAAAGACAAACCTTAGTTTCTCTTTTTTAATCTTAGAATCAGCTTCATACTTTCAATGATGTGTGCAATAACGAGTCATTGGTGTCTGACACAGAAACGTAAGTGGGAGCATTAGTTGATACACAGTTGGACTTTTTTTTTTTAAGACTATAACTGGCTATTTTGGTACTCACTATATAAACAAGGTTGGCGTCAGATCTGTCTTCCTGTGACTACTGGATGCTGAGATTAAAGATGTATGCCACTGTGCCTGGCTGAAGTATATCATATTGTTACTATTTATGTAGTAAATATAATTGTGACTTTATTTGAAGTGTTTTTTAGAAATCTTTACCTTATAGCTTCAGTTTTTATGGAACAAAGCAATATGTTGAAACTTTGCTTTTTAAAAAATATACACTTAAGTGTTGGTGAGGTACTTAGTGGTTAAGAACAGAGGGGAGCAAGCCAGGACTGTGGTCACGGGACTCAGAACTGCGACTAGGGATCTCATGCCCTCCTGGAGTGAGTGAATGAATGAGTGACTAAGGAAGCAAAGCTGGGTGTGGGAGTACACAACTGTAATTTTTAGATAAAGGAGGATCATACTCAAGTTTCCTAACAAATGTGAAACAAAACTCTGCTCTAGAGCAAGACTGACTTTGGGAAAAAAAAAAAAAGGAGTTGGGGTGCAAGACATATTAAAACCACAAATAATTGGTCACTGTAAAGCTTTAATATAGTAATTGAGTATAAGGGCCTTCAATCTTACTATTTAGTATTTATCATGAAAAATGAGAATGAATGATCCAAAGACCTGCACATGAATGTAGCTAGCAACTTAAAAGTAGAAAATATCCAGATACCCATCAAAAGTAAGTGGGGAAACAATGATACAGCATTACACAATGTAATTATATTTGACAATAAAAAGTGATGTATTAATACACACTACAAAATAAACATAATTGGATAAAAATGTATATTTGAATGTTATAATACTATTAGGGAATAAAAAATATACTACCATGTGAGTGAACCTAGGAAATGTATAAAATGTTTGACTTATTGTTTCTGGAGAGATGGTTGAATAGTTAAATGCACTTAGAGGACCTGAGTTTGCTTCTTGAACTCACAACTACTTGTAAGTCCAGCTTGAGTTGGATATCAACACTAGGCACCAGGCAGGTACATGTCATCATTTATCTACATTGACACACACGTTTTAAAAAAAAAGTTTTTTTATTCTACATCATGAAACAATACCATTCAGCAATATAAAAGAATGAAGGTCAGTGATAGAGGACTTCTCTCACATAAATGAGGCCGTATGTTCAATTCCTAGCACAAAACCCATAAAGTAATGGTTTATGAATATAAATAATAATATATAAGAGCCTGATGAAAAGGTAAAATATGGTATATATTACAACAGAAATAAAACTTAAACAAAAAAATGTAGGGCTGTGAAAATGGCTCTGTGAGTTATTTACTGGCTATGTAAACTCAGGGACTGGAATTTGGATCCCCAGTCTATTGTATAGAGTGATAGTGGGCCTTTCTGGAATCTTAGGGCTTGGAAGGCAAAGACAGGGCATCCCTGGAACACACTGGATAGCTAGATTAGCTGAATTGGTTAGCTCTTGGTTCAGTATATAAGATAGAGAGAAGTTAGGGGAGACACTTAACATAAATCTCTAGTCTCCACACATGAATGTATTCACATATATGTCTGTACGTACTTGAATACAAATGCAACACAGCACAATACAGGTGTACAAAGTGCTAGATAAGAGCTTTGAATATAGCATGCACAAAGGCCATAGGGTCAATTCCTACAACACATCTGCCTGCTTTCCACAAGACCCAATTAAAAAAATGTTATTATATAATCCTATTTATCTGGAATGTTTATGAATTGATAAATTATGGAGACAGAAAGTAGACTAATAAAACTGGAAATGAGAATAAGGATTGGAATTGACAAATAGGATTTTCCTGAAGTGATGGAAATGTTTATTAAAATGTGTTGAAAACATTCAATACAGGTGAATTTTGTATGTGTAAGATGTATATTTTACTTAAAGTTTAAAAAAATACTCAATTTGGTCTTCAATAGTACTCACACATTCTTTTTCTCTTTGCTCTAATTTTCTTATGCTGTTTATACAATATTTTACCAGTATGAACTATCTTTACCTATTAATCCTTAAAACTTAAGATAAACCTTCATTCTAAAAATGGCCGACTTTGGCCCCAAACAAACAAAATTAGTTTTTGTTTTGCTTTTCTTGAGACAGGAGTCACTGTATAGTTTCAGGTAATCCAGAACTAATTATTATAGATCATGATGGCCTCAAATGTAAGGTGATCCTTTTGCTAGTTGAGGTTTTATTTTATTTATTTGCTTGGATTTCATATATTAATTATCAAAATTGTAAGTAAACTAGCAAGAAGTAGTTAAAATGTATTATTAGCAGCATTTTTTTTTTTTTCTGTACACTTTACAATTATATGCCTATGACTTACCTCTGTATTTGTGAATGCTTCATTAGTATTAGCAAAGAGACATTTGATTTTGGGTACAATTCTTTATGTTCATCTCTTAGGTAACTACTTCCTACTGGGCTTAATTCATTATAGAAGAGGTGGTGGGAAGTCTTTCCCAGATATTACAGTGCCTTTTGTGGGAATGAATGCCTTAGAGCAAAGTCTAAGTACTTGGTAGTCTTAACCTGGGTAGCTGGTGGTGTTACCTTAATTTTTTCAGTTGTTAATTGTTTATAAATTCAGTGTATGTTTATTTTAGTTATGCTTTGTAGTAGTGTGAATAATTTTTTTTTTAATTCTTTGTATTACATGGAAGCAGATTTAGGTTTTCTGTTGTGTCTTTCATTTTTACACATGAGAAAATTGTTTTAAAAATAATTTTTTTAATTATTTGGTCTTAGGTCCATTGCGAAAGAGCTTGCTGACTGGCTAATTAGCAACAATGTAGTGGAGCATATATTTGGACCAAATTTACATATTGAGGTTTGTGGACAATTATATTGGTTATGTTTTAAAGGTACTTAAAAAAACAATAACTACACCACGTTTTCCTTTTTTAGATTATTAAGCAGTGCCAAGTGATTTTGAATTTCTTAGCAGCAGAAGGACGATTGAGTACTCAGCATATTGACTGTATTTGGGCTGCAGCACAGGTGATACTAACATTTCATATTTACTTAATGCTTCTTTTTATGTTCTAAATGATACTATTTTATGAATGGAAACCAAGATATGAGGAAGTTGTAACAAGAACCTCTTAGGTTTGGGTTGAGTCATGCGTTAATTATGTTACTGTTAGAACACAGGCTATTAGAATCATTAGAACATAAGGGAACTACTCAGCTTTAATAAAGAGACATTTTCCTGTTATTCCCATGTATACAATTGTTGTATGTTTCTATTCTATGGTAGCCAGCCTGCATACCTGCCTTGATTTTTTTGTTTGTTTGTTTTGTTTTGTTGTTTTCTTCTAGGACCTCACTATGTAGCTCTCCATGCCCATCCACTGCCTTTTTCTCCTGAGTGTTGGAATTAAACACTTTTGCCAGCATGCCTGAATGTTGTGCTTTTTTTCTTTAAGTTTTTGAGTAGCCCTATATGCATCTGAATAATTCAAAAATCTAAAATGTAAAAGTATAATATTAAGTATGGCTGGAGAAATGTCTCAGAGGTTAAAAATACATAGGACTCAAATGTTGGTTTACAAACCCAAGTCTAGTGACTTACAAATGCCTGAAAGCACCTATACATGTGTGTCATAGAAACAAATCCACACGTACATATTTTAAAAAAGAGCCAAAAAACCAGCAGTCATTCTCTTAGTTTCAACATGAAAATGGCTCCAGAATCCCCATGAATACTAGAAGTATTTGTCATTTTTCTTGTTTCTTAATCTCTGAAGCAGCTTTTTTAAAAAAAAAAAGTTTTAGATTTATTCATTACGTATAGTGTTTTTCCTTTATGTCTGCTTGCAGGGCAGAAGAGGGCACCCGATAATGGTTGTGAACTATTATGTGGTTGTTGGGAATTTAACTCAGGATCTCTGGAGGAGCAGCCAGTGAGTGCTCTTAATTGGGAGACATCATGCCAACTCTAAGCAGCTTCTTTTTTAATCCTCAGTGTTAAGTCAGACATATACATAGCTCTCTTTATATTTTTCTTTCTTGTTTTCATAAATAATGCATACCAACATACTTGTTTTATTTTTTCTGAAGACTTAAGGCTATATAGATTAGGCTACCCTGGAACTAAGCTTTTCTTAGCTTCCTGAGTGTTGAGATTCTAGGCATGAGCTAACAGTTTAAACCCAGGTGTCTGTCTATTTATCTAATCTAATCTATCATTACATAGTTTTTAGTTTCTATGTATGTTTGTGAGCCTGTTTATGTGCATCATGTGTGTGTAGAAGCCTGTGGAGAGGGGGGAACATGTCAGATCTCCTGGGACCAGTTGTGGAGTTGTGAGCTTCTGTATTGGTGCTGAGAGCTGAACGTAGGTCTTCTTCAAGACTAGTATGCACTCTGGAAGAGCAGTCAGTGGTCTTAACCTCTGAGCCATCACTCTGGCCCTGTTTTTATTTCTTTTATGGGACTATCTGCTTATATTCTTTGATGTCTATTAGTTGCTTTGTTTGTTTATTCTTTTTTAAACATTCACTTATTTGGAGTGGGGCTCATATGCCATGGTATGCATATGAAGTTAGGACAACTTTGTGGGAGTTGATTCTTTTATACAAACTGAGTCTTGAGACTCAAACTCAGATTAGGCTTTGTGGCTGATGTCTTTACCCACTGAATCATTTTAGTGGCCCTTTGATCTTTTATTTTTAATAGGGTATGTGTGTGTAGAATGTATGTGTGTTGGTTATATTCAAATCTAGTGCCTCTTGTATCTGAGTGTTTGTTAAAGCAATTGTCATTTAATTTTAACTTCTTAAATAACTCATTTTTATTATTTTAGTTATGTGTATATTTGCATATCTTGTGTGTCAATTATGTGCCACATGATTGCTGATGTTCAAGGTGGCCAGATGTGTTGGATTGCCTAGAACTAGATTATATAGGAGGTTGTGAGCTTTCCGATGTGGGTGCTGGGAATGGATCTTGGGTCTTCTGGAAGAGTAATATGTGCTCTTAACCTGTGAGCTATATCTCCAGCCCCTATGTATGCATTTTCTTTGTCTACACATGTACAATGATGACATTCATTTTAATGTTTGTGACTGAAATTTTTTTTGACCTGTGACATTTTTCTCTTATAATGATTTTGTTTCTTTAAGATTACTCCTGTGTACTTTTGGTGGCATGTTATGTTTCCATCTTGGATTCTGCTAAAATTTATCTTGATCCAATTTTTCTGTCATTTATTTTATGTATTTTTCTCATATTCATTTCTTTAGTAATTCATTTTTTCCTCAGTGACATGAGTACTCATTTAATTTTGGTGGTTTTGTAAAATTTGTAGACTGCCTTATTTGTTTATATAGTTATGGTATCTACCAAAAGTTGCTAACTTTATGGGCTATAGTCTGGGTCTTTCTTCCACTTTCATATTCTTACCTAACCCCTAACTCCTGTGGTCAGAAGTTTCTGTGTCCTACCCAGCTGGTCCTGCAGCCATTTAGTCCCAAATAAATATACAGAGGCTTATATTAATTACAAGTTGTTTGGCTTGAGTGTATGTGTGTATAATATTTGTATGCCTGGTGCCTGCAGAGGCCAGAAGGGAGTATCTGATTTTCTGGTACAGGAATTACAGAAAGTTCTAAGCCACCTTTTGGGTGCTGAGAGTCACCCTCAGGTTTTTTCAGGTTCTCTGGTAGAACAGCCAATACTCTTAACCATTGAGCCATTTCTTGGCCCATATTTTTATTTCTCTTGACTTTTTTGTTTGGAGGTCATTAGTATATGATAATTAATTTCGGGGGCAGGAATCATTTTGCCTTGTTTTTTTTTTATGTATTTACTTTGAGGACAAGTTATTTGGGATTTGATCTTTTTTTTTTTTTTTTTTTAAATTTTGTCTCTGGTGTATTCAGGTATGTACATGTTCATTTGCCTGTAGTTATGCACAAGTATGTTCATGTGAAGGCCTGAGGTCCACATTAAGTGTATTCCTCATTCATTGTCTACCTTTGTTTTTTTGGCTTTTTTTTTGTCTATTTGTTCATTTTTGTATTGTTTGGATTCATTGTTTCTCACTTAACCTGGAGATCACTTAATCAGTTAGACTAGCCTGGCCAGCAGTCGGTGGAAATTCTGTCTTTTGCTGGTTTTAGGATTATGGGTGCACTACCATGCCTAGCTTTTAGCATGAATGCTGGGTATGTGAATCATGGTCTCATGCTTTGGATGTGTATGTGTGCTTTATTGATTGGGTTCTTTGCAAGGGTGGTAAGTGCTCTTACCCCACTGAGCCATCTCTCCAGCCCCTCTAGTTCTTTCCTGTAGCTCATACCTATGTTTGAACACCTATAGTTTATTTTCCATTTCAGCTATTGTACTTTTCAGCTCTAGGTGTTCTTTTAATTTTTGTTTTATAATTTCTCTATTCATAATTTTTTGTTTGCACATTGTATTCTTGAAGAATTTTTTAAATCTCTTTTTAGTGTTGGGGAGGGCATGTATATAGAGGTCAGAGAACAAATTGCAGAAATCAATTCTCTCCTCACACCATGTAGGTATTGGGAATTGAACTCAGGCTTGGCTGCAAGCATATTTAGTTACTGGTCTATCTTGGTAGTCTATTATACCTCCTAGTATTCTTATCTTCATATTTGTCTTAAAACTAGTGCGCTCTCTCGCTTTCTCTCTCTCTTTTTCTTTCTCTCTCTGTCTCTCTCACACACACACACACACAGAGAGAGAGAGAGAGAGAGAGAGAGAGAGAGAGAGAGAGAGAGAGAGAGAAGAAAGACAGGCATGAGCTCAATTTGTAGCCCTGGATGGCCTGGAACTTGCTATGTTCAAAAATCGCAGAGATTCACCTCCCTTTGGCTTTCTTTCTTTCTTTCTTTCTTTTTTTAAAATACTTTATATTTTATTATTTATTTATTTGCCTTGGTGTTTGCCTGGAACTGGAACTACAGACAGTTGTTAGCTGCCATGTGGGTGCTGGGAATTGAACCCGAGTCCTCTGGAAGAGCAGAAGGTGCTCTTAACCGCTGAGCCATCTCTCCAGCCCCTCCCTTTGTCTTTCAAGGCATTGTTATTAAGGATGTGTGCCACCATTGGGCATTTGAAAGGCTTTATAGTGTACATGTTGAAAAATCCTTGTCCAGTTTGTCCGAAGATGCTAATCCTTCTGAAATACTGTCTTTTCCTCTTTCTTTGCTTTTCTTCTTCCTTTCCCCCCTCCTTTTAACTGTTCCTTGTGAGGCAGTATTTCATGTAGCCCAAGGTGGCCTCAAACTCAGCAGTAGCCACAGTTCATCTTACTCTTCTACCTCTGTCTCTAGTGCTATAGTACAGGCCTGTTTCCTAATGTCCTTCTAATTCTCTTCATTGTAAAGGTGTGTACCTTACTGTTTGTTTGCATAACCCATGACTTGTCACTGAATACCAGACAGAGTGCCTGATGTTCTGTCCTTTAAAGATTGGTTTCATTTACATACTAAATGGGCCTGGAATATTTTTTGCCTTTTGTGAAAGATTACAAATTTCTGAACCTTTCAGCACAACATAAGATATTTGATTATCAAAAATGAAGTCTAATATATAAATCTCACTATATTCATGGTTAATATTACATTTTCCTTAAGTATTTCAGATTTCTACTTCTTATTAAACAGAATTTTTCTTTTTTTTTTTTTTTTAAACTCCCAAGTCAGGGTTTTTCTTTGTAGCTCTAGCTGTTCTAGAACATGCTCTGAAGATCAGGCTAACCTTGAACTCATAGACCCACCTGCCTCGGGCTGGAGAGATGGCTCAGAGGTTAAGAGCACTGACTGTTCTTCCAGAGGACCCGGGTTCGATTCCCAGCACCCACATGGCAGCTCACAACCATCTAGAATAATGTCTGTTACTTTCTGTATACTGTATACATAATAAATAGATCATTAAAAAAAAAAATCTACCTGCCTCTACCTTTCAAGTGCTGGGATTAAAAGAGTGTGCTGGGGCTGGAGAGATGGCTCAGCGGTTAAGAGCACCATCTGCTCTTCCAGAGGACCCGGGTTCGATTCCCAGCACCCACATGGCAGCTAACAACTGTCTGTAGTTCCAGTTCCAGGCAAAACACCAAGGCAAATAAATAAAGTTTTTATTAAAAAAAAAAAAAAAAGAGTGTGCCTTTACCACCTGACTTCAAAATTTTTATTATTTTGTTTGTGTCTAGATTATTTTGAGAAGAATTCCTAGCGTGTACTTCTAAAATTGTTAAATATTTGTAAAATTTTAATAATCGGAATAGAAGCTACTTGAAAACATTTTGCTTGTTTCATGTTTTTTAATATCTTTAACATTATTATTTGTTAATTTTTTTGTTTTGGTTTTTTGAGATAAGGTTTTTCTGTGTAACAGCCTGGCTGTCCTATAACTTTCTTTGTAAATCAAGTGGTCCTTGAACTCAGAGATTCACCTACCTCTGCTTCTCAAGTGCTTAGATTAAAAGCATGCATCAGCACTACCTAGCATTTATTTTTTTTAAGTATTTTTATTTTATGTGCATTGTGTTTTGTCTGTGTGTATGTCTGTGTGAAGGTGTGTGATTCCCTGAAACTGGAGTCACAGATAGCAATGAGCTGCCATGTGGGTGGTGGGAATTGAACCCAGATCCTCTAAAAGAGCAGCCAGATGCTCTCAATGACTGAGCTGACACTCCAGCTCCTCTTCTTGGTTTTAATTGCCTATATTATAGTCATTATTATTATTTTTAAGATTTATGTATTATGTATACAGTCTTCTGCCTGCACACCAGCAGAGGGCACCAGATAGACAGTTGAGAATCACCATGTAATTGCTGGGAATTAAACTCAGGTCCTCTGGAAGAGCTAGCCAGTGCTCTTAATCTCTAAGCCATCTCTTCAGTCCTATAGTCATTATTTTTAGTATTCGTGATCACACCAAGGTTTTACACTCAATATATACACTCTGAGCTATTTTCCCAAACCCTTTTAGATTTTTTTTAATATTAATAATATTGGAATTCTCTTTGTATTAGAATCTAAAAACATATATTACTTGATTCTCTTTTCTGACTAGAAATTAGCTTATAGTTTGTTTGATTAAGATATGTGAGTTCAAATTTTGTTTTTAATGTTTTAAAATAGTACCATTTATGTTATTCAGTAATTATGTTTTTTAAAAACCAAAATATAATGTTTTTGTTGAGTTTACAACCTAACTTTTTAATACCAATTAATTTACCTAGGGAAACTTGTTAAACTTTTATTTCTTTATTTTATAGCTGAAACACTGTAGTCGATATATTCATGACTTATTTCCTTCACTCATCAAGAATCTGGATCCTGTGCCACTTAGACATTTACTTAATCTGGTCTCAGCTCTTGAGCCAAGTGTTCATACTGAACAGGTAACACTGCGAATTTATTTGTATGGTTGTTTCCTCTGTGTTAAAATTTCACTTAGTTCAGGTATTTTCGATTGTAATTTATATACTGTTTTAATTTCACTTAGAGTTTTTTAAAGATGTTAAATTTTTATATGTCTGCCCAGAGCCTCTAACCACCTTCTTTCTCTTTTAGACACTATACTTGGCATCCATGTTAATTAAAGCTTTGTGGAATAATGCACTTGCAGCTAAGGCCCAGCTATCTAAACAGAGTTCTTTTGCATCTTTATTAAACACTAATATGCCCATTGGAAATAAAAAAGGTTAGTCAAATGTAGTATGAAATTACTTTACCACATTTTGAATGTATTACTTAGGTGTCAAATATTTTCTGCTAGTGCAGTTGAATACTCCTAATCTGAAAATTCAACATACTTCAAATCTCACAACTTTGTCGAATAAAGACATGTTCCTACATATAGACAATTTTACATTTTATGTCATTATCACCATCTAATCATAAGTGCACTATAGATAATATGTAAAATTATTTTTATACATTTTATATAAGAGTATATGAATTGAGGTGCTTAGAGAGATGGCTCAGCAGTCAAGAGCCCTGGTTACTCTCGCAGGGGTCCTGAATTCAATTCCTACCAACCACATGGTGACTCATAAACATCTGTAGTGGGATCTAGTACCCTCTTTTGTCATGCAGGCGTATGCTCAACTAGAGCATTCTTGTACATAAAATTGATAATAAATCTTTAAATAAGTGTCTGCATTAAAAATGGTTTTGTTTTAACTTCTAAAATTTTAGCATAAACACAATCTGAGACACATTAAAATTTTGTGCATTTTAAATAAAAGTTACTTAATGTTTACTCACAAGTTCACCTTTATGTTTTGTTTGGGAGAGGATTCCTATATGGAATGCGAAGTAGGCTATATCAAATGATTAATAAAAAAATAGTTTTGGGTTACTATTATCATTTACCTTTCAAACATTGCGCATGTTTTCAGAAGTTTGAAAATTTTCTCACTTTTAAATTTTTTAATTTTTTGGAAAAGGAACAAAACATTATGGTAGAAGTACTTTGAAGATCAGAACTTAAGTTCCCTTTTTGTTTTTTGTCCATCAGTTTTTCAAACTTACTGGCTTCATGTGTGAAGAATTTTGAAGGAATTGCTAATACTTCATGCACTTAAACCCAGGTTTCTTTTAATATTATATACTACTGTTTTTTCATGCAGACCCGCAATAACTGACAGGTTTTCATATCTGTATCTTACATACATAACAACGTCTGTGTGCTGTCTGTCTCAGAGAAGCTCAGTCACTTAGAATGTTTCCCTCCTGTTTTTTCCTTTTTCTTCAGAGGAAGAAGAGCTGAGAAGAGCAGCTCCTTCACCTTGTAAGTCGAGCCTTAGAAATGCATGATAGTGTGACGTGCAGTCTCGGTGGTCTTTGAGCTCGTTGGCCTTATGTAGTAGATTATGTGTATGCAGTGTATGCTCGAGTGACAGTATTTTGAGAAAAGGACAGATTATTAAACTTTTCCATCTTACTTTGCCTTTTTGTTTTGTTTTGTTTGGTTTTCAGCTCTTGTGGTAACTTAAGCCTGCTACACAGGAAATGACCATGCCTCTGAGCTATAGTCCCACACCTCACTTACCATTTTTGTTTAAAATAATTACTGTCTAGATTTTGATTGAGCTTATGTTCATCTTCTTTAGAAACAACAAATTTATAACTTGTATTTTTGATTAGTTATTATAAGCTTTGATAATAACTCAAGGAGTCAAAGCTTAGTGTCCTCTCACATGTATGCTAATTTAAATTAGGAATAAAAATTTAACAATCTATTTTAGGGTCTCCTGCAGCAAGTCCTCAAAGTAGTGACAACAGTGATACCCATCAGAGTGGAGCCAGTGACATGGAAATGGATGAACAGCTTATTAATAGAACCAAACATGTGCAGCAGCGACTTTCTGACACAGAGGTAAGTAAATGCTTTGTCTTTGTTATGTGAACTGAGAATATAAATACTTCGTTTGAATTTCGGTATGGTAATTTCATATGTCTTTGAAGTTTATATTAATTTTGTCGTGTTCAAAGAAAAAGTTTATTGTGCTGAAGTCAGACTGGTCTACAGAGAAAATCCCATTTTTAAGACAGCCAGGGCTACACAGAGAAACCCTGTCTTGAAAAACCAACCAACCAATGAAAAAACAAACCAAAAAACTTGTGTGGCTTAAAATACGCCTCAGAGGTAGTCATTTGCCATCAACTCTGAGGAACCTAGTTCCCTGGGATCCATAGAAGGAGGGAACCAATTCCTTCAAACTGTTGTTGACTTCCACATGCACTCTGTATGCATATCATAGCACATGTGCATAGAGACACTTATAATAAATAAATGTCATTTAAAAATATTAGCACATTATCTACATGGCAGTTTCTTTCTCTCTGGTCTGAATTTTTAAATATATTTGTTTATAAATGTAGGAATCTATGCAAGGAAGTTCCGATGAAACTGCTAACAGTGGTGAGGATGGAAGCAGTGGTCCTGGTAGCAGTAGTGGACATAGTGATGGATCCAGCAATGAAGTCAACTCAAGCCATGCAAGCCAGTCAGCTGGCAGCCCTGGAAGTGAGGTGCAATCAGAAGACATTGCAGACATTGAAGAAGCCCTTAAAGAAGAAGAAGAAGATGATGATCATGGTCACAATCCTCCCAAAAATAGTTGTGGTACAGAACTTCGAAACAGAAAGTTAGAAAATCAAGCAGGCATTTGCTTGGGGGAATCCCAAGGCACATCTGAAAGAAATGGGACAAGCAGTGGAACAGGAAAGGACCTGGTTTTTAATACTGAGACATTGCCATCTGTAGATAATCGAATACGAATGCTAGATGCCTGTGCTCACGCTGAAGACCCAGAGCATGATATTTCAGCGGAAATGAGTTCTTCTCACATAGCGCAAGGATCTCAGGAGTCTTGTATCACACGAAGCGGGGACTTCCTCGGGGAGGCTATTGGCAATGAATTGTTTAATTGTCGGCAGTTTATTGGTCCACAGCACCATCACCACCACCACCACCACCACCACCACCACCATCACCACCATCACCACCACCACCATCATGATGGGTAAGCATGTTTAAAAGTAAATAGCTTCATTTATATTTCTTATAGTTTAATACTGCTATTACTTCTTCATTTGCTACTTTACTTGAGTACTATTTAGGAGTTATGTAGTGCAAAAATATAATGGAGTTCTCAAAAAGATAATGTTAAATTTATTGTTGTCAACGTAAAAAATACAAAATGAGAAAGGTACTATGATTGCTGGTAATATAACTCAAGGTCCTAGGTTCAATCCACAGGGCTGAAAAGTAAGGTTTATTTTAATTACATATTTTATTTAAATGAATAATACTTAAAAGATCATAACCACCTTAGCAGATATAAAAACTGAAATTTTTTTTATTTAAGTATTCAATATTCTATTTATGTCGCTTTGTAAAGCTGGGAGTCCAGTTTTTTGCAAATGCTACAAGCATCTGCTACCTAGATATATCCTTGATTCCCCCAGTTTTTATTTTTAAAATCACAGTACATCTCTTAACAGCAATTTTGTCCCATGTAATGGTCACTATGGACAAAGCAAATACTATATTAGGCAGTGTGAATTTGGATCTTCAACTGTTTGTTATAGCAATTTCCTGAAAGCACATGCAATAATATTGCTTGTGAAAAATTGAACTAAATGTTGACCTTTTTAATTTTGGGATAATAGTAAGGATAGTTATGGTAAAAGATTTTTGTGTTTGAGAAGTGTATCGGTTGTATTTAACAAGTAATTCTGATTCTGTTACCTGTAGAACTAAACTTCTAATTTTTCTTTCTTTTTTATTTTTTTGAGAAAGGGTCTCACTGTAGATCTGCCTGCCTCTGCTCCTCAAACTCAAAGATCTCCCTGCTTCTGTTTGGAATTTCAGGCTTGTGTCACCATGCCTGTAAACCTCCTTTTTTTTTTAATAAAAAAAAAAAAAAAAAAAAAAAAAAAAAAGCCAAAACAAATAACTATCATGGCCACCATGCCTGTAAACCTTTTTTTAAATTAAAAAACAAAATAAACTATCATAGGTTTATTGTGAGAATTTCATGGGCTACTGTCACAAATGTGTAATTAGCTTTTAACCTGTGGCTTATTATCACTATAACAAGTTACATTTGGGTTGATGGTGAGATAAATGTTTGGTTTATCAGGATGAATTTTTTAAGAAAGACTAGCTATTTTGCTAGATTTTTCTAAAATTTAGTTTAGTTAAGTGAACTATGTATGTTTACATGTTATGTTAATTCCTTTTTATTCTCACTATAAAGGTATTCAAGTTTTTAAAGAATTGTTTCTTTAATTTTTGTGATTGTTTTTATTTTATGTTTATTTATGGTTTGCCTGCATGTATATCTCTGTGAGGGTGTCAGATTCCTCAGAACTGGAGTCACAGACAATTATGAGCTGCCATGTGGGTGCTGGGAATTGAACTTGAGTCCTTTGATGAACAGGCAGTACTCTTAACTGCTGAGCTATCTCTCCAGTTCAAAGCAGTGATTCTTACTCTTGATACTATTTATGTTTTTGGCCAGATGATTCTTTTGTTTTTAATTTCTATCTGTCTGAATGCTTCCTAGATATTGTTTGTGGTTTTGCAACATCTTTAGCCCCTGTCTATAGATGCCAGTATCTCTTCATTTGTAACAGTAACAAAAATAAAATGTAAAAAAATGTTAAATATCTTTGTGGGAACCAAATCATCACTAATCAGAACACTTGGTTGATGATTCATAGATGTACACATTACAAATTGTTTGTAGCAGTACTCATGATGACAACAGAGCAGGTAGTATGTGATAAAATGATGATGCAATAAATAACATTTTATTTTCAAAGGTTGGATGTCTTACAGTTCTGATTCATTCCCATAATAAATTAAAAACTCAATTATTGGATCTTAAATGTCTACCCCACAAGTTTTAATAATTGGAATTTTTCTTAAACCTTTTTTTATATTCTGTACAGAGGGTATTAATTTTGAGTCTTTGTATCAATCCTGAACTTTTTTTTCATCATTTTGTCTTTGATATCTTGAAAAATTTTCAGTGTAGTATTATTTAGAAATATGTGGTGGCTGTAGAGATGGTTTAGAGGTTCAGAGACCTGGCTGCTCTTCTAGAGGTTCTGACTTCAATTCTCAGCAACCACATGGTGGCTCACAACCATCTGTAGCCCTCTTCTGGTGTGCAGGCATACATGCAAATAGGACACTTGTATACATAAAACAAACAAATATATCTTTAAAAAACAAATATATGTGGCCTTTAAATAACTCTTTGTGGAGGGATATTTTTTTTGAGACTTGCAGTTTGCTGGTGGTGCTGAAGATTAACATGGAGTGTTGTTGGTGTTCACTTTGTGGTGTACTGTTGATCCATATTTTGAGTCCTCCTCAGTTTACAGTAACTTCCTAGATTGCTGCCTTAAGTTTTAGTGTTCTGTTTTCTCCTTAACATTTGATAATGCACTTGCATGAACAAGTGTAAACAAAACTTAAAAGGTTTCACAGTGTGAAATTGTGTTTATATAATAGTACAGAACAAGTATTACTAACATTACCTAAGAAGGTTCTTTTTGAAATTGTTATAGTGAGGTATATATGCATATATTATAGAATATAATGGGTACAATAACTAATCTGTAAATTGGAGTCTATAGTTTTCATACATGTCTCAATATTCCATATTGTTAAAATTTTAAAAAATGCACCTATACTATATATACCACACAGCTTAGTTTCTGATTGTGGAATAATTTGTGCTAAGTATTATAGAGATTTTAAAAAAAAATTATGGCAAAGGATACATCTTTAATCTCAGTACTCAGAACTCTGAGGCAGGTGGATCTCTGTGAGTTTGAGAGCAGCCTGGTCTACATAGTGAGTTCCAGGACGGCCAGAGATGCATAGTGAGACTGTTTTGAAAAAAAAAAAATTGCTTATGATATTTGATTATATTTATAGTTTCAAGAGCTAGGCTATCGCTCAGTGGTAGAATGCTTGCATAGTCTGCAATAGGACCTGGGTTTAATCACTAGCACCAAATAAAAAACAAAAAAGTTTGGAATTACTAAGTTTATGGTTTTCTGTGTGTTGTAGACATATGGTTGATGATATGCTAAGTGCAGATGATGTCAGTTGCAGTAGCTCGCAGGTCAGTGCAAAATCAGAAAAAAATATGGCTGATTTTGATGGTGAAGAATCTGGATGTGAAGAGGAACTAGTTCAGATAAATTCACATGCAGAACTAACATCTCATCTCCAACAACATCTTCCCAATTTAGCATCTATTTATCATGAACATCTTAGTCAAGGTAAGATTCTATAGTAAGTCAATATTACCTTGTTCAAACCAGGACTCATTTAATTGCATGGTTAAAAAGAATAAACTGTTAATGGTTTATTTAAATGGTTTTGTCAAAATAACTTAAACAATAGCTTTTCTTTTGTTCAAGACAATAGAATCATTATTAGCACTCTATCATGAGAATAAATGAGGCCTTTTTGTTTGTTTGAGGTATTAGGGTTTTAGAAGCAAGCCTCTTTGCATTGTCGCAAGAATTCTGCTATTGAGTCTATATTTTCATCAAATGATGTTCAGCTAGGAAAGACAATGTATATTGATGATAAGTAAGAATACATTTTTTGGAAAATGTAATTATGGTAGATTTTATTTTTAGGACTTTAGGACCCACAGATTAATACAACACAAAAGATCATAAAATTAAATAAATTTTTAAAAACATAAAAGAATTTACAGCAGCTGGAAGTTAATGAGAATATAAAATTATGGCTCCTATGGATAATGTTTTATTTAGATATTTTTGCTTAAATTGACTGTTTGGAGTAAATCATCCAATACAGTTTTTAAAAACTTTTTTTTTTTATGTTTATGTCTTATGCGTATAGGTGTTTTGCTTGCATGTATGTCTTTACACAATGTGTATGCTCTGTCAGTAGAGGCCAGAAGAGGGTGTCAGACCCTAGGGACTGGAGTTAAAAAAACAGTTGTGAACCACCATGTGGGTATCAGCAATCAAACCTGGGTCCTCTGGAAGAACAGTGATTGCTCTTCACACTCTCTTACTTTTTGCTTGGGATGTTTTGGCAGGATTGGCAGGGTCCCCTCAGGTAACTTTGCTGACCTGGAATTCACAGAGATTCCACCTGTGTCTTCTTCTGAGTGCTGGAATTGATGGTATACATTATGCCACTATGTACAATTTTTCTGCCTTTTTTTCTTTAAAGAAAATCAAAACAACTTTTGTGGAGTGTCCTTTGAGTATATGCTCAGGAGTGGTATAACCGGGTCTTGAGTTAGATAATTCCCAGTTTTCTTAGAAACCTCCATATTGATTTCCAAAGTGACTGTCCAAGTTTGCATTCCCACCAGCAATGGAGAAGTGTTCCTCTTGTTCCAGATCCTTGCCTGCATGAGCTGTCACTTGTGTTTTTGATCTTAGCTCTTCTAACTGGTGGAAGATGGAATCTCAGAGTTGTTTTCATTTGCATTTCCCTGATGGCTAAGGATGCTGAACATTTCTTTTAATTGTTTCTCAGCCATTTGAGATTCCTCTGTTGAAAATTCTCTGTTTAGATCTACTCCCCTCTTTAAAAATTGGATTATTTGGTTTGTTGATGTCTAGTTTCTTGAGTTCTTTATATTTCTGAAATTAATCCTCTGACTGATGTGGAGTTAGTGAAGAGTTCTTTGCCTTACAGAACTCAATTTCATGTGGTTCTGTTTGTTAATTGTTTGTCTTACTACCTTTGTGATTGGTGTTCTGTTCAGGACAGAACACCTTTGCCAATACGTTCAAAGTGATTACCCACTTTCTATTTTATCAGATTCAGTGTAACTGGATTTATGTTGAGGCTTTTGATCCACTTGGATTTGAGTTTTTTGCAGGGTGATAGATATGGATCTGTTTTGTGGACTCCTAACATTGGGGGCCTTGGCTGTCTCTGACTCTTGTTCTGGCTTTTGGGACCTTTACCCTCATACTGGGTTGCCTCATCAAGCCTTCAACTTGAAATGCTGTGTTTGATTGATATTCGCCAGAGGCCTGCCCATCTGAATAGAAATGGAGAAGGAGCGAATGGGGGGATTCCGAGAGGGGAAAGGACTAGGGGAGGAGGAAGGAAGGGAAACAATGGTCAGGCTGCAAAGATAAATATATAAGTAGATAACAAGCAAAACCAAAAAAACTACGGTTTTAAATGATCAGATACCTGAGGGCATCTACCAGACTGTCCAGTGATTAAAGTCTTATTTCAGATAATTTATCTATATGTCTCATAAGAGTTCCAGGTATTCATATAGTTCTCTTGATATGATACATTCATATTTATTAAAAATAGTAGAGAAAATAGAATGAAAACTATTATTTCACATTAGCCTTAGTTATAAAAAGACCTATTGGTGTTCATTCATTAGTGAAATAATTATTCTAATATTATATTTTATAATTTCAAAATTTATTTTTAAACTTTTATTTGGATTTGCTAATTTACAAAATTCTGTAGTTTATCATTACATTCAACTGTCTTCTCTATAATGTGTGATATTTTTTTCTCTTTAGGACCTGCAGTTCATAAACATCAATTCAACAGTAATGCTGTGACAGACATTAATTTGGATAATGTCTGCAAGAAAGGAAACACTTTATTATGGGATATAGTGCAAGATGATGATGCAGTAAGTTGTATAATAAATCTAAAAAGAAAAAAATTGTGAAATGCAGTCAATGTAGGTAATAATAATGTGTATTTTTTGCAGGTTAATCTTTCTGAAGGATTAATAAATGAGGCAGAGAAACTTCTTTGTTCTTTGGTTTGTTGGTTTACGGATAGACAGATTCGAATGAGATTCATTGAAGGCTGCCTTGAAAATTTAGGGAACAACAGGTAAACAAGAATTGCAGTGTTTTTTCATGTTGTGTAACTGTTCTTTCTGTGCTTTTCTCATGTATCTCATGTGTACATACACTCACCTCTCACCTGTTGTTTGCATGATTGGGTTAGGGACTTTTTTTTTTTTTTTAAAGTCAACAGCTTTAAGTAGTTTTTTTTTTTTTTTAATTCAGCATCTAGATCAGCTCCTATCTAGCATAAGGAAAGGTTCAGTAATACTCTCTTGTATTTTGTTTTTATGATTAGACTGTATTTTCTAAGTAATTGGGTTTATTATGATACTTTTGTACATACTACATTTTCTTTGCTACTGGCAACACAATTGTGGTTATTTTGTTCAAATTGCATTAAATGTTCTTGAACATTCTTATGTTGTATTTAAAGAAGTTAAATTTAAGTGTAAGTAACTTAATCTAGAATGTAATAGAAGCAATTGTTCTAAGGAGATGAGGGGGTTTTGTCTCAGTTTTTTCTTTTTCCTTTTTAAAATTATTTTTATTTTATGTGCTTTGGCATTTTGCCTGCATGTATGTCTGTGTCAGAGTTTCAGAACCTGATATTATAGACAGTTGTGAGCTGCCATGTGGCTGCTGAGAATTGAACCTTGGTCCTCTTAAAGAGCAGTCAGTGAGTGCTCTTAACCACTAAACCATCTCTTTAGTTCTTTGTTTCTATTTCTATTGTGTATAAAAGAATATGTACTCATGGAGTTGAGTACATAAAATACATGAAGTTTTTATATGTCATTCATACTCAAGTAAAATAGATTTTTACTAAGTAGAAAGTACTCTTTATGGTCACCATACCTGTAGTCCCCTATCTTCAGATGCTAAGACGGAAGAGTGTGACTTTGAGGTTAGTCTGGACTACCTAGTGAGACCTTGTTTCTGCAGGGGTGAAGAATGAGACCAGAAAATCTACTCTGTGACATGAATTGCATGTTTCTGTGTCTTCTGGCTCTAAACCAGATGAGCTGCTTCTGGAGAGTGCTCTGCTTCCTTGTTGCAGTCTTTTGAGCATCAGTAAAGGGCCAGTGGGTAAAGGGCCTGCTGCCAGGACTAAAAACCAGAGTGTGTTTCTTTTGAGCAACAGAGGAAGAAGAGAACAGACTTGAGAAAAGTTACCCTCTGGCCTCCACACGTGTATTGTGGCATGTGCGTCTCACATATACTTACACACAACTAAATGTTTTTGTTTTTTGAGAAATTTTATTACTATTCTATGTGTATTAGTGGTTTTTCTGTTTTACCATGTCCATGCTTAGTATCTGTAGAGGTCGGAAGTGGGTAGGATTTCCTGGAACTCGAGTCACACATGGTTCTGAGCTACCATTTGAGTGCTGGGAATCAAACGTGAGTCCGCTGGAAGAGCATCTATTGCTCTTAACCACTGAGCATTGTCTCTAGCCCCAGTCTGTCTCTGTCTCTCTCTCTGTCTCTTTCTCTCTCTGTTTTTTTTTTTTTTTTAAAAAAGAGAAACAAAAACTAACAACTATTGTATTCTATAAACAATTTTAAAATTTATTTTTTTAATTTGTAATGATACTGTTCTGTTTTTCCTTTGTAGTTTCTCATTTTATTTTTGTAAAGACAAGTGAAGTTGCTATGTTCTATTTTATGTAAATTTTTAGGAAAAATAAAAAATATTAGTGGTGTCTGGAGATATTTAGCATGTGCAAGGTCTGTTTGTTCTATTACCAGCAACACGTTAAATTATATATACCCAGAAATAAAACTGGTAATGCTGGGCCAGGAGATAATACATTGGGTAAAAGCACATGCTACCAAGCCTGAAGGCCTGGGCTCCAGGACCCACAGTGTGCTTCCACCTCCTACAGGTTATTCACTGGTCTTCACATACATGCCTTGGTTCAACTGTGAGTACACACATTTATAGAGAGAGGTGTATATAATTAGTAAGTAAAAAGCAGTTATTCTTCATGAAGCTTGATGATTCTAGGTTTTAAACTGTAGATACAGCTTAGCTATAGAGTGCTTGTTTAATTTGTACAGACCTAGGTTTAATGCCCAGCACATAACCAGGGCTAGTGACTCAGCTTATCACTCAGGTCGTCACCCTTATTTGATGAGTAAATTTTTTCTTATTGAGCCATTTATTGGAAAACGTGTTCAACTATTTCAAAACACTTAAAAGTTTTAAATGTTTATTCAAAATATTCTCTTAGTTCTTAGATGTCACTAGACATTATCTTTATTCCTCTTCCATTACTCTTTAGTTTATACCAATGTGGTATATTCCTTTCTAGTTCTATTAAATACATTTTTTTTCTGCCTTCATCGTTTTAACTTTTATTTGCCATTTTGTATTTTCATATTTCTTGAAAATCTTACCTTTAAGTTCTTTGGCTCATTTTAAAAGTAACTATAACAGGGTAGTGGCAGCACATGCCTTTTTATCCCAGCACTCAGGAGGCAGAGAGAGAATCTCTCTGAGTTCGAGGCCATCTTGGTCTACAGAGGGAGTTCCAGGACAGCCAGGGTTATACAGAGAAACTTTAGTCTGGAAAAACCAAAAGAGAAAGAAAACAAAAAGCAACTATATATTTAGTATGTGCCTTTAAGTGTTTGGTTGTTTGGATTTTTTTTAGTTCTTTGAGATAGGCTTTGGAGCCTATTCTGGACCTCGTTCTATAGACCAGGGTAGCCTGAAATTCTTCTGTCTGTCTTTGCTTCCCTACTGCTGGCACTAAAGGCTTGCTCTACCACTGGTCAGTCCTTTGTATAGTTTTTAATGTATAAAACAAAGGATGCTGCACAGAAACCTTTTATCTGCCTTTACCACACATACACAGTGGACTGTACCCAGGCCCTTACAAATGTCAGGCAAATAGTATATTATTGAGCTGTATCCTACCCCAACGGTAAGTTAGATTTCAGAGTGTTTCCTTTTCCTTTAATGTTCTTTGAAATATAAAGTCCATTTTTTAAAAAAATTTAAATACAGTGTATGAGGCAGTAATGATCAGTTTTTATATAAATATAATCTTAGAAAACTGGTAACGATCAAAGATTATTTTCAAGAAAATATAAACACTTTTAAAAGACTCTTTTGTTTTGGATTTAAACATAGATATTTTTACTTTGTTTAGTTGGATTTTTTTGGTTTTGTTTTGTTTTCAGACACGTTCTCTCTGTGTGGCCCTGAGTAGCCTGGAACTCATTTTGTAGACCAGGCTTGCATTGAACTCATAGCCTTCTAAGTGTTGGAGTTAAATATATGCATCACCACACTTGCTGCCTAAGTCTTGATTTGAAAATTTTAAAACTTGAATTTTGCCTACAAACATAAATAGACATTAGAAAAAATATTTTTATAAGGATATATTTATATGTAAAGTACATTAAGAACTTTTACACTTAAGATTTTTAAGGTCTGTATTTCTGTGACAGTGGCGAGTTACTTGTTTTATTCTATGAATATGTGCTTTTACTGTTTCAGATCAGTAGTGATTTCACTTCGTCTTCTTCCAAAACTGTTCGGTACTTTTCAGCAGTTTGGTAGCAGTTATGATACACATTGGATTACAATGTAAGTGAATAAAAGATACAAATAACTTTAAAGATTTTTTTAAAAATTATGTTATCAGGCTTTGTAATAGATTTTGCTTGCCTAAAGAAAAATATTGGGTTTCATAATTTAAATATTTTGGTACCTTTTTCTGTCTTTTAACATGTGAACATTATTATTTATCTATTAGACTTGTTTTCTTTGTAGTTTGAGAACAGCACTGTAGCATTTGATGCTCTAACCCTAGGAAAGTTTTTATTATATGTGACCTCTGCAGAGAACTGACAAAGATTTGGAATAAAATAAATAATCACATTCTTTTAGTTTTTTCTGTTACTATAATATGGTACAAAACCACCTTATAGTGATAATGCTGCTTTATTATTCCCTTATTCTTAAGGAGAAATTATGATTGCTTAATGTTAAAATAATTCTTTCAAAATAATACTCTGATAGCAACAATCTCTCAGCTCTTCTGTTTAGCTGTTAAGTCATGTATTTCTCACACACTAATCTCTTAGACCTTTTTTTTTTTAATTTGATTTGTATATTGTTTATTTGTATATTTGATTCTGAGATAATCTCACTCTGTTGCCCTACTTCACTTGGTGCTTGCCCTGTAGTCCATAGTGAGTTTATGAGATGTTCTCCAAACAAAGCAAAACCAAATGAGTATTTTTGTCCCTTCATAGGGTTGAATTTTTAGTTTAAAACACTAATTATGGGGTCTACAAAGATAGTTCTGCACTTAAAAGCATAGGCTTCTTTTCTAGGATTTGATTCTTAAGCATCCACATGGCAACTTAAAACTGCAACTCCCAGGGGAGATGGCAGCCTTTTCTGGCTTTCTTTTGGCATTGCATGAAAATAGTGCATAGATGAACACTTAAGCAAAATGTTCATATCCATGAAAAATAAAGTAATAGTAAATTAAATTTTTTTTACCTTATAATTATTTATTAATGAATTTTTATTTGCATGAGTGTTTTGCCTGCATGTATATTTGTGTATTGCATGGGTCAAGTGCCTGTGGAGGCTAGAAGAAGGTATCTTATCCCCAGGGATTAAAGTAATAGATAGTGGTGAGCTGCTATGTGGGTGCTAGATTTTTACCTGGGGTTCTCTAGGAGGAACAGCCAGTTTTCTTTATTACCGAGTGAGTTCCCCAACTGAATTAAAAAAAAAAAAAATTATGGTTTTTGTTTGTTTGTTTTGTTTTGTTTTGTTTTGTTTTTTTGGATAGAGTCTCATCATATAGCTTTAGCTAGCCTGGAACTTGCTAAGTAGACCAAGTTAGTCTTGAATTCAGAGAGATGTACCTGCCTCAAATGTGTTGGGACTAAAGGTGTGCTATCAACTGGCATGGTGACTCATGTTTTTAATACCAACAGTTTGAGGCTAGCCTGATCTACAGAACAAGTTCCAAGACAGCCAGAGGCCACACAGAAACCCTGTCTTAAAAAACAGCCAAATCAAATCAAAGACCTTCTCTTCAGGCATTTTTTTTTTTTTGTCTCTTTCCCTTTTAAAATTATTATTTTCTTTTAATTGGGCCAGGTGGGCAGAAAAAGAATTGAACATGATGAAGCTTTTTTTTGACAATCTGGTATATTACATTCAAGGCCTAAGAGACGGAAGACAGAAGCATGCATTGTAAGTACTTCTTCAAGTAGCTTAAATAGCTTTTTTATCTTCTAAGATAGTTTTTTTGCTTTTATTTCTTTCATTAATATATAAAAGTATAATTTTTTATGTGCAATTATAAGAAAAAAATCAAAGACACGTTGCAAGATTTTTATGATGGTATTCCCATAATTCTTAGCAAATTTAGGTTGTTTAACTTTTGACTTGGTTAACTTTTACTACTGAAATTAATAGAAAATTATTGTTGTTAGTTAAAAGTAAACATTCTTCAGAAAATGTTACTTTTCTAATGAGTAATACTTTTAAAATCTGCAAATTTATTTTTAAGTTATTTATTTATTTTGCTTTATGTGTTTGTGTATTTTGCCTTCATGTACACCCATGGGATTTGTCTGAATCACTTTCATGCCTGGTGTTCACAGAGGCCAGAAGTGGACATAGGATTCCCAGAATGTAGAGTTAGAAATAGTTGTGAGCTATACCATATGTATGCTGGGAATTGAATCCAGGTCCTCTTCAAGAGCAGTCAGTACTCTTAATCAGAGAGCCCTTCTAGCCCTAGAGACCTTCTCTAAAAATACAGGGTGGAGAGTGCTTGATGAATATGCCTGTATTGTCAACTGCCCTCTTATAATTGCATGCACATGTGTACACATTATCCCGTTCACAATAATCAGTAAAAGAATCAAATGCTAATCTTTTAAAGATACACAGTAGCCCATTTGACTAAGTCTCATTTTACAAATAAGAGCAGTAAAGATAGGAAACACTAAACTTACCCAAGCCACTCTAGTAGTGAAGAATGTGCCTGGGATTTATGTCTAAGCAGTGCATTTCTAATACTTAGAATCTTTTATTTTTAATTCCTTTTTAAAGCAGGATTTTTTTTTTTTTTTTGGCCTCACTATAGAGCCTAATTTCACTTTCAACCTTAGAGTACTCACCTACTTGTGAAATCTTACCAAACCAGTACTCTTTTAAGTGCTACCTATTGCCATTAGTATATTCATTCTTACCCAAAGTAGAGCGGTATTATCTGGACAGCCTCAGTGTACTTTTCTCTGTTTTTCTTTAGCGTACCTTTTGTTGTTGTTTTTCTGTTTTCTCTCTTTTTCTGTTTAATAATTATTGTTTAAAGTGTACTAATCTCATGAATTTGGGGCATTTTTCACCTTTTATGGGGATTACAACATAGAAAAGATAAAGTTTGGCCAAGGAAAAATTACTGTTGGATAGCATGTTAAAAATATCTTGAGACCTGGGGCTCCTTAGATAAAAGACTTAGCTGTTTGAGTATTAAAGCTCTAAAGAGAGTGGTTTGTTACTTTTTTACTTTTGATTTATGTTGTGTATATCCATGTAAATAAGCATGGACGAACATATGTGTGGGAATCAGAGGTCAGCCTCAAGTGCTGTCCTTAGGAACTGTATACTGTATCTTTAAGTTAGGTTTGTACTAGGACCTGATTTTTAAGTGGGTTAGGATGGCTCAGTGATCCCAGGGATTCTCTAGTCTCTACCTCTTCTGCTTTGGATTATAAGTGCACAGGCATAGCTTGTCTGGCCTTTGTTTTTTTTTTTTTTTTTTTAAAAGACAGGATTTCTCTGTATATTTCTAGATGTCTTAGAACTCAGTCTGCAGACCAGGCTGGCTTTGAACTCAGATTGTCTGGCTTTTTACGTGGGGGTTGAGGATCAAAGTCCAATTCTTATGCTTGCATGATGTCAACTTGATTCAAAATGAAGTCATTTGGGAAGAGGGAACTTGGCTTGAGAAATTATTTTCATCTGATTGGCCTTTGGGCCGGTTGTTGGGGAAGGGTTCTTTAATGAGTGTTGTGGGAGGGCCTAACCTACTAGGCTTGATGCTACCCCTGGATGGATCATTCTAGAGTATAAGAAAGAAAAGCCTCTCTATTTAGTTAAAGACAAAAAGGTATTTAAAGCCTTGAATTTCATTTAGATAGCATCTTAGGTTGTGAGTTGTTCCTACTTTACCTTCTCTTCTAACTCTAGTTATTTTCATTTTTACAAAAAGCACCAATACATTAAATAGTTGCTAAAGAAAAGGTACTGATGATCTTAGTCTTTAAAACAGAAGTTTTTAACCTGTGAGTTTTGGCAACCCCTTTGAGGGTTGAACAGCCCTTTCACAGGGTTCTTCTAAGACCATTGGGAAACACAAGATCATTATGATTCATAACAGTAGCAAAATTACAGTTATGAAGTAGCATTGAGAATAATTTTATGGTGGGGGTCACCACAACATGAGGAACTGTATTAAATGGTGTCAGCATTAGTAATATTAAGCACCAGTTTTAGATTTTGAGGGGGTGGGCATTCAGGCAGGTTTCTTGTCTGTCTATCCTAGAACTTGATTTGTAGACCACGCTGGCCTTGAATTCACAGAAAGTCGACTACCTTCACTTCCTCAGTGCTGGATTAAAGGCCTGCACCACTACTGCCTGGCTAGAATAAAAGTTTTAACCTCTAATCTCTAATAGTAACTTTAAGACACATTTGAAATTTTGCACTTAGTAGAGAATTATAAACATCTCTATTACAAGATTGTTGGAATTTCTGTTAACTTTGATATAGATTAGAGATCAGGCTGGCTGCTGCTGTATGTTGGCATAGCAGTTTTAGCAGTTCACAACCCAATGTATCTTTTGTTCTGTAACTAAAATAAGAACTCCCAGTTTAGTTTCATGTCATAGGAACTGATCCTTCAAAACACAGTTCTCTGAGTTGCTACAGGGCCTTACAAATGAAAATCCAATTGTCACTCTTACTTCCTACCCTGTCCTTGACCTTTCAATGACTACTTTTCTAAATGTAACATGCAGAACTCTTCTTTCTGGTATTCAGACTGATCACATTGGGGTCATTGTCAAAACTTCCTTTAGAATATGGTGCTTGGAAGATGCATATAAACTCAATTCCTAGAAAACTATGTAAATCCATTTACTAAACCAGGCTCATAGCAACTCTTTTTGTGGTTAAATATTTAGGTTTAAAATAGTATCTGTAGTATCTACTTTGTATAGGATATTTTTTATGAAGTAGATTTATACCGTGTTAAATAATATCTAGATGGATAGTGGTACAACTTGTACATTACAGATGAACATGTAGTCTTTTATTTGTTAACTTTTAAGTTATATGGATATCATAATTTTTAAATGGTGTTTCTTTTGCTTACTGATGATTTCTTACATATGCTTTTGGTTTTTTTCTTTACATATTTAAAAAAAAACCAAAAATCTTGAAGCCGGAAAGATGGCTCTCAGTGGTTAAGAGTACTAGTTACTCTTACAGAAGACCTGGGTATGGTGATTTATAATAATCTGTATATCCAGAATGAGGGGATCTGATACATTTCTCACTACTGTGGGCACAGGCAAAACATTCATGTACATAAAACAAAAGAAATCTAAAAAAAATTTTTTAAAGGCTCAAACTGTTATAGCCCCAAAATGTTCATGAATTTGTTAATGCATATAGTTGCATAATTAAGATAATTGGGCATTGTAAACTGTATAGGATTTCTGCTTTTTTGATGCATGTTCTGATTAGGAACATTAAATATCTTACTATAAGATATAAGATCTTGCTGGGTGTGGAAGCCTAAACCTATAATCCTAGTTTTTGGCATGGTGATGCAGGATGATTGAGTTTAAGGCCAGTCTTCTTCTACAGTATGAAGTTCCTATTTCAACAACAACAACAAAAAAAAAAAAAAAAATGAAAAAAGGAAGAAATGTGTCTTGTGTTAATTCTTTGAATGATTTTTGCAGGTACAGCCATAGTGCCGAAGTTCAAGTTCGACTTCAATTCCTAACTTGTGTATTTTCAACTCTGGGATCACCTGATCATTTCAGTAAGACTTTAATTCCTCTTACATTTATTTGTGTGTTGGTACATGCATGTACCTATTAAGGGTACATGAAGACGTCATAGGGTAATTTGAAGGAAACAGTTCTCTGCACTCTTGGGTTCTAGATATCTGACTTGCATTGTTGGGTGGCAAGTACCTTGCTCTACCTAGATATTGGCCTTAGATATTCCATAAAACATTCATGATACAGACATTGCAAGTAAAAAAAATCCCCATGGCTATTTATAATGATTTTTAAATCTTTGTGCTAAGATCATTGAATAAGCATTTACTGTTAATACATTCTTGTAGACATTATTATGGTATAAACATGACCATGATAAATTTCACTTTCTCGCTTAACTGCTTTTAAGTCTTAGTTTCTCAAGGGGGTAAAGGACTCTAAGGAAAACACTGGGAGTAGGAGAAACTACATTTTTCATCACTATTTTTTTGAATTCTGTAATTTAGTTAAAAATAGCCACAAACTTTATTCTTTGGGTTAGTTT
>PVIH01001368.1:30081-240495 GCA_004025045.1 Sigmodon hispidus
TTTTTTTTTTTTTTTTTTTTTTTTTTTTTTTTTTTTTTTTTTTTTTTTTTTTTTTTTTATTCAAGTTTAGGTTACTTTTGTAGATTTAAAAATGGAGCCAAATTTTCACGGTAGTTATTCTTACATGGAAGAGGAATCTTGATTCTGTTGACCCATGCTCTTTTCCTCATTATACAGATGGTGGCTTCTCCTTTTTATGTTACCTTGTCAGAATAACTTTATTTGTTAAACAGTATCTTTCATATGCTTTTGTTAATATGTTATTTACATATTATTTACATATTATTTACTAGCCTGAAATGTGTCACCATCACTTTTTTATAAGCCCTTATCTATAATTATAGATCATGTGTTTCTCTTGCTGGTTTAAGTCTGCAATTCCTTCAATTTAGACTATAAAAAGTTCACTCAATTGTTGCTTGAATTCTAATTGATCTTTTAATAAACCCCCCTGGGCCAGATATTGGGGGAAAGTTGGAAAATGAGAGAGACAGAGAACAACCCAACTTGTTACCACATAGCCAACTCCTTAGATGATAAAATATGTCACCACACTTTTGTGTCAAAAATAAAAAAGTTTATAACTAACATAAAAAAATCATATATAATAGGTGCAATTATTGTATACAATATATACAAACAATAATTACATGAATAAAGTCCAATTCATTAGCGATTGACATATTCAAAGAAAATATTCCATTATTCCAATATCCTGTCTCCACAAATTCTTATACTGCCCCTGAGTCCTTAGTGGAAAGGGTAGAGAAGAGAAGGGGTGAACTCTATCTCCTCCTGACTTATATACCTTTCTCTGCCCAGCCACATCACTTTTTGGTTCAAACTTTTTAGTGCTGGGATTAATATTTAATTAATTTTATTTAATTAATAAATTACTTTTTGAACTAACATTCAAATATTTTAGCGCTGGCTCTGTTTGGCCTTGAACTCACAGAGATCCAGGTGTATCTCTGCTTCCCTAGTGCTAGGATTGAAGATGTGTGTCACTACTGCTTGACCTCAGTGGCTAACTTTGTAGTTGGCTCTGTCCTTTGATCTTCAGGGAAACTTAATTTTTTGAGCCTTCACAATATATTACCACACCTAACATTGGAGTATGAACAGATTTCAAAAGTAAACTATCTTTTTTATAGGATATTTCTGTTTTATTTTATTAATTAGATCATTATACCCCATTATGACTAAAAACAAAATATAGCATCATCTTATATGGAGATATGAAACACAATATGATCAATATAAATAATTTCTGATACCTGCTGAGTATGTATAGCTTCTCTACAAAAAAATTTACTGCCTAGATAAAACTAACCAACAAATAAACAAAACTCAAACTCCACTGTACCTAGAATAATAACATGAACATAGTATAGTTATGTTTAATTATGTTGGGTACATTAATAATTTTCAAAATGTACAAAAATAATAAAAAACTTTTTCATTACACATAGAACATCTTTTAGTGGTTCAGTTAACTTTTGCAAGTATACTTATATAATTTACTGTAACTAACCACAGTACTTTTTATTTTGTGGAATCTTTTTAACTTGATTATCTTGTTTTTTTTAATAACCTAGGTTGTTTAGTATATTCTAAACATTACCTGTAGTCTATGTTACCTCTTATCTTTTAAGATTTATTTTAATTTTATTTATTTTTTGCTTACTTACTTTGATTTTCCAGGCAGGGCTTCTCTATGTGTAGCCCTGGCATCCTGGGAACTTGCTCTGTAGACCATGTTGGCCTTAAATTCACAGAAGATCCTCCTGTCTCTGTCCCGAGTGCTAGGATTAAAGCCATGTATCACTTTCACATGGCTCGGGAAGGTGGGGACCCACGTGCTGGTTCTCCTCACAGCTAGAAGAGGACATAAGATCTTCTGCAGCTGGAATTAGATGCAGCTTTGATTTATTTATTTATTATGCATACAGTTTTACAGAAGAGGGCGCCAGACCTCATCATAGATGGTTGTGAGCCACCATGTGGTTTTGCTGGGAATTGAACTCAGGACCTCTGGAAGAACAGTCAGTGCTCTTAACCTCTGAGCCATCTCTCCAGCCCCTAGATGCAGCTTTGAATTGCCCAATGTTGATGCTTGGAACTGGTCTCTAAGAGCAGCAAGAACTTTTCACCACTGAGCTGTCTTTTCAGTCCTCTTGCTGTCTCTAAGCAACACATATTCTTAGAAAATAATCTTCAACATTATATGATATTTTTGAGACAGGGTCTTACTTTATGGCTTTGATTGTCCTAATCTGCTTATATGGCATTAATTTGCTTTGAACTTAAAATTATTCTGACTTTTGGCCTGTATGCTAAGATTATAGTTAATAAAGACATAAAACCCTTTAAAGAATATTGGTATTAGATGTTTTCCCCCCCTTTTCTGATACTGTGGAATACCATTTGGTTTCTTAGTAACTAGGATTTTGTTTTGTTTTGTTTTCTGTCATTTCTACACTTTGATGTTCCCCCAGACTACAGGATACTACAGTAGGCTTTGGAATGAACTCATTAAGTTAAAAATTATCTGTGCTTTTTTTTTTTTTTTTTAAAGTCATATTCAGATTTGTGATTGCCTGTAGTGTATTTTGTTTCATTCTACAGAGATTTTATTTGTTTTTCCTTGTTGTATTTGAGGATCCTTTTGATTTTTGGGTCAGAGTACTTCTGAATCTGATGAAATAAATTCTTTGTGTTTCATCATTTCCTACACTGTTGCTTTGTTTTTCATAGTGATTCCTTACATAGTTTATAAAAATAGTGGCTGTTATCCTTTATCTACTATGGACAGCCTTTGGATATATTTTCTACACTGGTTACCTCCAACATTAGAATCAAATCCTCAGAATTTCTGTGATTGCCTGTCTCCATGTATGAGTATCTATAAGGTAGAAGAATTTTAAATTCAAAGCCAGTTATGGCCATAATTCATTGACACAGTCACATTTCATGAACCTCACAATTTTTTAGACCTATATTGTATAACTCTGGTAAAATGCTTTTTGGTGTTGCTGAAGATTGAACCCACGGTCCTCATCATGTATTATTAATGAGGTATATCCTCAGCGATTCAATAGTTTTTAAGTTGTGTGTTTTTAATTATGTAAGATTATACATATGTAATTTTTTAATTTTTAATTATGTGTATGTTTAAATATGTCGGGTATATGCATCCATGTGTGGGTACCCATGGAAGCCAGGGTTGTCCTCTGGTGGTATAGGTGGTTGTAAGCCAGTTAATGTGGGTTCTGGATGCTCTGGATGACTAGTAAGTAAGCTGCTCTGTCATGTCTTCAGCTAGTTAGTAGAGTTTTTTTTTAAATACTTTTTGTGCAATGCTGTGAGCTATTCAGGCAGAGGAATCTCTCACCTTTAATTCCAGCACTTGTGTGGCAGAGGTAGGTGGATCTCTGAGTTTGAGGCTTGCCTGGTCTACAGAGTGAGTTCCAAGACAGCCAGGGTTATGCAGAGAAACAGAGAAACTGTCTCAAAAAACCAAAATGAAAATAAAAATTTTTGTCAGCTAGCTCCTTCATATACATATTTGACTTTAGCTGCTTTTAGAATAATATGTTAGTACCAAAAGGTTCCTGATTCAACTTTCCAGACAGAAAATCTTAAGGAACTATTCCTGAGCTAATAATTACAATATATGTATTTTATGAAAAACAAACTATATATAAACACATGTGTTCAAAAGGAAATGTGTGATTTTTTTTAATATAATTTATAAAATACAAGTTAGATGTGGTAAATCACCAGTGGAAGGTGTAGGCAAGTGGAATACAAGTTGCAGACCACAGTGAGCTATGCAGTAGTATATCCTGTTTCATACCTCCCCTCCAAAATTAATGAAGCGTAAAATTTATCATTTTTGTTTAGGGTTAAGTTTAGAGCAAGTTGATATTTTATGGCATTGTTTAGTAGAAGATTCTGAGTGCTATGATGATGCACTTCATTGGTTTTTAAATCAAGTTCGAAGTAAAGATCAACATGCAATGGGAATGGAAACCTATAAACATCTTTTTCTGGAGAAGGTAATTATATATCTTGGAAATTTTATTTGTATATATCTTATATATGCATTTTAATCTATTGAAGTATGACTTCTGGGATGTTCTTTGTCCTACTCTTTTTCTCTCCTACATAGCTTTTAAATTGAACATATGCATTGGTTTTTGGTTCTCCTTTTATAAGTTTTTCAATTCAGATTTTCCTGTTGTCTTTTATTTTTAACTAAGTATAACTTTGGTTTATATTTATAAATATAATTATTTATTCAAGAATTTAGAGCAACTAGAATAATGTTTGAAGATGGCACTAATCATAAATGTTGGTCTTTGGGTATTTATTTTTAAAAATGATTGTCAGTTTGAAATGTGTGCCCATAACAAGTATAACCTAAGCCCATGAGTCTTCTTAAGTTAAATTTCCATAGTTTCAGTCTGTTGTTTGGCCACCTATAAGCTAGTATTTATATTTATTAGCTGTTTGAGAAGGGCTCAAAGAAGTACAGTAGTGGCAGTATTGTCTGTGTTTCTGTTTATCATAATTAGATGTTGCAGTTAGCCATTTTTATATAGACTATAACATTCACATCAATGATTGTTATAACAGGTATGTGTTGATTGTGGTAGTACATGCTTATAATTTCAACATTTGAGAGGTGTGGGAAAGGATCGCGTGTCCAACATAACAAGTAGGAAGTCAGCCTTGACTACATTAGACTGTCTGAAAAATGATTTTTTTTCTCCCATTTTTGTATTGTCCCTCGCCCTTTTGTGATTATAAAAGTTGCCTGCAAATTTATACTGTCTCTGTGCTACAATATAATGAATGAGTTTTACGGCCAAGTCAGGTAGAATTTTATTTATCATAAGTTTGTCCTTCAGTGCAAACTACATTTAGCTACATATCTCACAAGTGTATATAGTCATAGTATTTAAAAGATGACAAAATGTTTTTATTCAGCTGATTTGTGTATGTGTATGTCTGTGTATGTATATATGTGTGTTTATAATTGAAGTACACATCAGGCAGGTACATCTAATTGAAGCACACATCTCTTCAGGCTTTGCATGAATAGAATTTTATTAAATTATTTAAATGTTTAAATTATCACCAAGTCTTTTGATAATTTTCTTTACTAAAATTAATAATCTAATAAAATAAAATCTATTAACCTTTTTTTTAAGATGCCCCAGCTAAAACCTGAAACAATTAGCATGACTGGCTTAAACCTGTTTCAGCATCTATGTAACTTGGCTCGATTGGCTACCAGTGCCTATGATGGTGGTTCAAACTCTGAGGTAAGACTTAACTTAATGTTCTATCATATCAACTTGTGAGATTTTTTTTAATTAGATTACCAAGTTATCTTTATCTAAACCTTGACTTTTTAAAATTTTATGTCAAGTGTCGTGCACTTCCCCCCCTTTCACCCCTCATCCCCTGTTTTTCTGTGTAGCCCTGGCTATCTTGGAACCTGCTCTTATACCAGACTAGCCTCAAATTCTCAGAGATAGATCTGTTTGCTTCTGCCTCCCAGGTGCTGGGATTAAAGTCTTGCACCACCACCGCCTATCATTTCAAGGTTAAATGCTTCATACTTTGACTTTTAAAGCAGTATTGGTTTTGTGATTTTATTTGCATCAAAAAAGTCTTATTATTTGTTCTGCGATTTGTTTAGAAAAGATGTCTGTTCTATTGTTCTTCTTGCAGCTATTGGAAAACATAATCAAGTATTTTATGAAAGGCTTAATTTGTGTGAAATGACTTTTAAAATCATTTATTTGTTTATGTGTGCACACATTTGTGCTTTTGTGAAAGTCAGAACAGCTCACAGGAGTCAGCCTGCTTCTACCATATGTATCCTGGTGTATCTGAGTCACTCGAGCAGATTTGACAGCATTTCTTTGCACTGAGCCATTTTCACTGGCTCTGAAGCTCAATATGTATGCCATTTGGTGTAACTAATTTTTTAGCTCCTTTATAGCAGTATATACTGATATATGTGTAATTTACAGGGTTTTTCTTCTGAAATAATCTATATAGATTTTTCATTATGATATTAGCTAACTAACTGCACATTCCTACAAATTTCTAATTTTAGCATTAAAATATTCCTCTTCCCCAGATTGGTTGGCTGCAATATATTTGGATGACTGTCTTGTGTACTTGTAAAGTAAACTATCTAAAGGTCTTACTTGTTGAACATTCTTCTAGTCAGCTTATTAGTAGCTTTTTATTTTTATAATATTATTTGCAGTTATGTTTGTTTTATATCAGAAACAGAAAATTGTTATTAATCTGTATTACAAAGAGAAATTTTAGAGCTGGTGATATGGCTTAGTTTGTAGAATGGTCTCCAGCAGGCACAAACTCTTGTGTTTCAGTCCCAGTGCCACATTAACCAAGAGGGAAAGTGGTGCACACCTGCCATTTCAGGATTACAGAGGTGGGAAAAGGAGGATATAGGAGTTGTAGGCCATCCTGGATTACATGAGATAGTATCTCACAAAGGAATAATTTTGCTTTTACTGTGTTTTTTCCTATCTTCCTGCTATTTTTTTTTTAATAGTGATGTGAGACTTTTATTTTAAGATTTATTTATTCATGTATATGTGTGGTCTGTTTTTAGTGCACACAAGAAGAGGCAATTAGATCTCATTATAGATGGTTGTGAACCATGTGGATGCTGGGAATTGAACTCAGGACTGCTGGAAAACCAACCAGTTTTCTTAACCACTGAGCCATCTATCAAGACTCTGGGTTTCTTTTTTTTTTTAATGTTTTAATCTTTTTTTTTTTTTTTTTGATTTATTTATTTATTTATTATGCATACCGTTTTACAGAAGAGGGCGCCAGACCTCATCACAGATGGTTGTGAGCCACCATGTGGTTTTGCTGGGAATTGAACTCAGGACCTCTGGAAGAACAGTCAGTGCTCTTAACCTCTGAGCCATCTCTCCAGCCCCTAAATGTTTTAATCTTAACACCAGTTAGTAGTACATTTCTATTTAATAATTTCAGGGTAATCAGCCAATTGTGATTTGCCTAATTAGTAACTATGTTCTGCTAGCTGATACTTTCCTCAGGCTATCCAGTCATCCATTGGAAGACCACATTTTTTTGTCCACATTTTGAGAACTTTTACTTTAGCTGTTTCTCTGTAGCATTTATTAGAAATAGTTATTTGTTATGTCATAGTTAACATCACTAACTTGAATAGGAATTTGGTTTCTGTGCCCACTAAATTATGAGTTACTGTATAAAAGTAGTGGTAGCTTTAATCACGCTAATGATGAAAAGCATTGAATTATTGTGCATATTCGAATTTGTTGGTTTTATTCCTTTGTGGTATGTTTTATATGATTGAAGTTTTCATACTGTATAATTTATTAAGCACCGTATTGTTTTTCTGCTTTATAAAAAAATACAACTGGCTTTAAAAGGTATTCATTACCTGAGGAAGTTTGTAAGCTTTCTTTGTTGTTGATAATGATGTCTAAATGCTATAAATTGCCCTCTTAATTCTTTGTATAATAGGGTTAATGTTTAATTCCACATTTAATATTTTAATCTAATAATTGGTCATCATTTAACAAAATTTTCAAATGTCGTCCTTAGCTGTGTGGTATGGACCAATTTTGGGGCATTGCATTAAGAGCACAGTCAGGTGACGTCAGTCGAGCAGCTATTCAATATATCAACTCCTACTACATTAATGGTAAGTAATTTGAAATACTGTTTAAAAATAAAATTTAATTTTTGTAAAAAAAATTTTTTTGTGTCTTTAAAATTTGGAGTGAGACTTTTTATTTTATGTGCAGAAGTACTTGAATGTATGGCACAGAGACCATAAGGAGTCAGACTTCCTGGAACTAGTTACAGATGGTTCATGTGAATGTTGGGAATTGATCCTGAGTCCACTGAAAGCGCAGCCAGTGATCTTAATTGCTGAGCCATCTCTCCAGCCTGTATTTCTTTTTCTGAGACTCAGTCTTGCTATGTATTTGTGATTGCCTTAAAATTCTCAATCCTTTTTCCCCAGTTTCTTGAGTGCTGGACTAACAGCCTTGTAGCACAATTCCTAGTTCTAATGAGTACTTTTTTTTTTTTTTTTAAATGTGAGGAGATTTAATTAAACTTCAGTTTGGTTCATTTTCTTTAATACAGGTAAAACGGGTTTGGAAAAGGAACAAGAATTTATTAGCAAGTGCATGGAAAGTCTTATGATAGCTTCTAGCAGTCTTGAACAAGAATCACACTCAAGTCTCACTGTTATAGAAAGAGGATTGCTTATGCTGAAGACGCATCTGGAAGCATTTAGGAGAAGGTAATTTTGTTGCACTGTACTACATGAATGAATTTCTGTATTTTTGTTAACATATCTAAATGTATTCTTAAAGTTTTTATTTTGGGTACGTATGCAACATAATTTACCCACACTAAATGCTGGTATTAGAAATTGTTGCAATAGAAACTTAGGTATCATTTTGCCATTGAATTTGCAATATAATCTCATAGTGATTTTCAAATCTTGAGGCTTTCAGCAGTTATGCATGAATAAGAAACTCTGGACAGAATTCCATTTTCACAGAGGTGTTAATTATGACTGAAAAGGCAGGAACACCAACACTGAGACAAATTACACTGCAACTCTCCACAAAATATCATATAACCTTTCATATTTTACCAAGTTGAATCATTTGTTTCATTTGCTGTTTTTTTTTCTTCCTGGACTAGGAGAGAGTATTTTAATTTTGAATTTCCATTTACCATGGAAACATGACCAAAACTTTCTGTGTTAATGAATATCTGTATAATTAATTTAGACATACCCTGTGTAATACAGAAATAAAGCAAATTAACATTTATGAATATATCAACTGAAATGAAAGGTGAGTAGATAGTTTTAATTACAAAATTCTGTTTGTTAAAAGTCATTTAACAATGAATATTAATGTAAAAGTACTAAGAACTGTGTTGAAAATTTGCTAAAATTATTAACTTCTTTCAACCTCAGATCTTAGTTTGATATTTATAAAATCACATGCACTTTATATTTTTAACATTTTATTGAACTGGTAGGAAATAGTAAGAAAATCCTACACACTTTTTATAATATGTATACATGATTTGAAACATTCGTGTAGAGCAAGATTCTTTTATGATTATAGTTTGTTGAAATTTACTTAAATAATTCCCTGTTTTCAAGTAATGTGTAAGTGAACACTTGAATTTTTACACAGAAACATCAGAGCCTCAGAACTTTTCCACTTTAGAAAATTTTAAGGAAGCAAATGTAGTGGTCTCATTTTTTAAAATTTCTTAAAATGTCAATACAAACTTTTTGTATATCTCAAACATTACATTAAAATAATTAAATGAGGGGAAGTCCTCTGTAATTGCTTTGTTTTCTATTAGACATGTTGCTGTTAATGATATACTAAATTATTTATAAAAGAGTTTTCTGATGTGAAGAGCAGCAAGCTGGCATGTTAGCACAAATCCTTAGGTCTTGTAACATTGTAATTTTATCAGTATTTAACATTAAATACAAAAGTACTCAATTTTCATTTTCAAAAGTTTAGTAGTACTTTTTATGAGTTTATGAAATTTAAGCTCTAGTAGTCTTTCATATAGATACTAGTCTTGTCCTAATGTGGAGAAATGTGCTGTTTCCTTTATATATATCTTGATTTGTTTTATGCTAAAGTTAACATTGCTGTTAAATTATATGAATCTCTGCAAGTGACTAGTAAACTGTCAATTACCAAAAAATGAATTAAAAAAATTAAAAGCAGTAGCCTACAAATTAAAAGTTGTTTTTATTGCCTAGCAAATCTTGTCTCCCTGTATATCAAGTGCTCAATGTGCTTAGCATTACAAATTTAAAAAGATATATTTATGTAGATAAAAATTTCAAATAGTTTGTATAATAGTGAATAATAGTAATATCTTAAAGAATTTATCTTTTAGAGAAAAGTTTAATCTCAGCATTGATTCTTTTCATTCAAAGGCAATTTTGTTTCTTAGGAACAGTAGGTAATATCTGGAAATCTATATGTTACCATAGCTTTTGGGGGAGAAAGCTGTTGGCTTCGATTGGATAGAGACCGGTGGTGCTGGGAAACACTTTAGGGTGTGTGTAACAGGGTGTGCCTGTTATCTCCAAGAATAATATAAATTATTGAACTCAAAATGTCAGTGGAAGCAAGGTAAAAAACTAAAACTTAAAGTATCTAGTAGAAGGCGTCTTTTTATCACTTTTTTTTTTTTTTTTTTTTTAGTCATAGACCCGGGCTTTATTTCACCTGTAGGAAATAAGTTAATTTCTATCCTTTAATTTATCCAATCTATTTAAATTTAAGAACCTGACTTTTGACTTCCACAACTGAAAATTAATTAGAATTTTCAAGTATTAAGTATGTGTCATGCTAGATGCCTTTAGGAGTGGGGGAAGAGTTCTTTTAAGAATTTGTTTTATATGCATGAGTGTTTTGCCTTCATGTATGAATGTATACCTGGTACATGCTAAGGTCCTAGGAGGCCATAAGAGGGTGCCAGATACTCTGGAACTAGAGTTATGAATGGTTATGAGCCACTATGTTTTGCTGAAAATTGAATACTAGTTCCTCTGGAAGAGCAGCATCACTGTAGATTCCTAAAATTGGTATTTTAATCCATTTTTTTTTTTTTTTTACAAAAACTGTAGATAAAATTTAATCTTTTATTCTATTTAACTGATTTATATAATTTGAATATATTCTTATTTTTGTAGAATATGCCTATTTCAGAAAACATTTCTTAAAACCTCTTCTAAATGTAAAAAATGATAACTTGATACTGTATGATTAGATTAGTGTTGAGTTCTGTTTCTCCTCCTGCTACTGCTTTCACATGACTGTATATAATGGAATTTTCTACTTCAGCAATTTTTTTTTCTGAGAGTCTGTTTTAATTAAGAATTCTTAGTTGTCTTTATTTGTTTTAAGGTCAACTCAGTTTGTCGGATCTAAAATGGTTATAATCTTTTATGGACTTTTCCATTTTGTAAAATATTAAGAACTTTGGTAACATTTAAATGTTCAAAATGTTCTACTGTATATGTGTTTTGTGTTATTTTAGGTTTGCATATCATCTGAGACAGTGGCAAATTGAGGGCACTGGTATTAGTAGTCACTTGAAAGCACTGAGTGACAAACAGTCTTTGCCTCTGAGGGTTGTATGTCAGCCTGCTGGACTTCCTGACAAGGTAGGTATAGGGTTTAGTTTTCAATTTTGGTAACATTTATCTTTTCAAATCTTTGGTTGGTTGTTTGGGTCTAGTAGTTTGTCCATAATTTTTAATTGGTTGCATCTTATATTTCAGATGACTATTGAAATGTATCCCAGTGACCAGGTAGCAGATCTTAGGGCTGAAGTAACTCATTGGTATGAAAACTTACAGAAAGAACAAATAAATCAACAAGCTCAGCTTCAGGAGTTTGGTCAAAGCAGCAGAAAAGGAGAGGTTCCTGGTAAGTTAAACCTGTGACATGTCCCAAAGTGCTAGAATTATACCTGCACAAACAGATATAAACAACTCAATTTTTTTCCTCACTGTCATGGAAAGTATAAGATGAAGGAACAGAATCCGGTGAGGGCTACTTGCTGCTTTTAGTACAGTGTCTTCAACTCTTGATAGCTGAGAGTGGAAGGTCAGATAGACAGAGACCTCCTGTGTCCTGACCTTTGTCCATGTCTTAATGCCTTGCCTTGCTCTTGTGTCCTAAACTCCTCCCAACAAATTCTACTTCCAAACACCACTGCATAAGGAATCCACTTCAGTGACATTTAGTGAGGGCACAAAACATTTAGACCGTCACGGCAATTTTAACCCTTTAATGATCTTACCTTGCACTTGGTATTTTTTGTGTTAGGTATCGGTAGAACACTGGTTGGGATATTGTTTGCAAGCATTATTTGTTTTCCCATAGAATTCTTTTTTCTAAAAATATTTTTAATCATTTATTTATTGTGTGTGTGTGATGTGAGCGTTCCACAGTGTGCTTGTGGAAGTCAAGTTGTAGGCACCAGTCCTACCATGTGTGCTGCAGGCATCGTAGGCAGGCCATCAGTGTGGCCTAGGTGCATTTGCATGCTAAACTTTCTCTATGGTCTCTATAGGTTTTTTATATGACAATAAAAGTAATTTGGGAGTTGATCTGATAAATAACTTATAATTGTTCACCTTACGTGCCCATTTTCTGCTGATTACCTAGTTGTATCTAATAAAGGTTTTGATCTAGAAGTTTTGGATTAGGGATGATATATTAGTGAAGGATGCATGTGTTTTAAATACTGAAGAATTCTGAGATCTGAAACACTTGGATATAAGTGTGTTCCTGTGTATGTTTAGGTAAGGAATACTAAACTATTTAAACTTAGCCAAGGGATTCTTAGTTTGTATGTCTTTATATAGGGACCCTGTTGTATATTTACAACAAAGATCAAAAATCTTATTCTTGGATCTTGAATTATGTTTTATGCATCTCTTATTTTTTTAAGGTAAGAAATATCTTTCATTAAGTAGCAAAAGATTTGACTGCAGTATGTTTAAGATGAATGTCTTTCTATCTTCTAAAGCATGAGATCTTGAGCCAGTGAGATGGCTTAGTGGGTGAAGGTGCTTCTTGTCAAACATGATGACCTGAGTTTAATTGCTGGGCTCCACTTGGTAGAAAGAGTGCACCACAAGTTCCCAAAAACTATCTTCTGACTTCTGCACACATTGCCATGGAATGCTTGCTTCCCCCGCCCCTTATACACACAGAGGAGAGCAAGAGACAGGGAAGAGGGAGAATAGTAAGAAATTTAAAATATCAATTAAAAAAAAATGGTTTTTGCACATTTAACCTCAGCACTAAGGGGACAAACACAGGCAGATTTCTATAAATTCAAGGCTAGCCTGCTCTACAGAGCAAGTTTCAGGACAGCCAGGGCTATACAGAGAAACCGTGTTTCAAAAAAAAAAAAAAAAAAGGATATAGAGTTACCAGTAGTTGATGAGGGGAGATAATGTAAGTATTCAGGTCCCCCTCTTAACATTGTAGCTCCCTAAGTAATTGCTTACTCCCTTCTGAGACACAGTTAGCTGATTTCATAGAGATCTTCAAGAAATACCAGGAACAGATGTGAGTACATGTATCTGCTTATAAATGGGAGCATCATATTTATGCCCCTTGCTGTCATCTTAGAAAACATTTCATATTAGTATATACTGAAAGTTAAACCCTGTTCTTTTTGCGATGTAGAGTTTGTTACAGCACAGAACCTTTATTGACCTTTTCTGCAGTAATGAAAACTTAAATTGTTTTTGTCTATTTCTCACTTCATTCTTACTTTCTCCCTCTCTTTTTATTTTCTTACTGCTGACTAGATCCAGGGCTTTGTGTGTTATCACTCTGTTACTGAGTATACCTCAGCTCCTTTTAAATTTTATTTTTTGAGATGGGATTTTACCTGCTAAGTTTTTCAGGCTTCCTTAAAAATTGAGGTCTGCTTGCCTTTCTTTTTCATTTAAGTGGCATTACAGGTGTGTGTTGCCACACTCAGATTCAATTATTTGGTTGTTGTAAATAGTGTCACAGAGACTGTTCTTGTATGTACTGTATTTTCTGTATTGAGTACTTACTGTAGATAATGAATTTCTGTTCCAAGAATTAACCTGCTTTACTTATGGTAAGTTACACATATTGACTGAAGAAATGGCTCACTGGATAAAGGCCTATCACACAAACATATGGACCTGAGTTTTGATAGCTAGAGCCATGTAAAAGCCAATCATTAGCAGCCTGACTATAATCTCAGCACTAGGGGAAAAGGTGGACATTTCTCCCCCTAAAAGAGGATCTAACCAAAAAAGGAGGGTTTCATATTCAGTGAGAGACACTGACTCTAAAAATAATGTAGAGAGTGATAAAAGAAGACACACAAAGTGAACCTGTGTTCTCTACAGGCACACACACACTTATGTAGGCATGAATGCACCACGTACGTATTTAAATGAGTTAGTTATACATAGTGTGTGAAATTAATGATAAAATGGAAACTCATGTTGCCCAGAGTAAGGATGAGAACCATTCTTGAAGCTGCTTGTTTACTCCTTTCAAGGAAAGGGCTTTATGGTGCCCCTGAACACTGGCTTACCTTTGGACTTGTTACTCTGGATGCTTTCTGTGGGCCTACCTCTAGTTTATATATCAAAAGTGTTTTTATTTGTTGTATTTTGGTTTGTTTGTTTTAAGACGCAGTCTCATTATAGCTTTGGTATTCACTATGTAGACCATGCTGGCCTCAGGCTCAAAGATATCCAATTGCCTCTGCCTTCTGCATTCTGGAATTTAAATGTGTACCATGTTACCTGGCTTTAAAGGTATTTTTAAAAGTTTTTAATCATGCCTATTTATGTATGTATACATTTTGTGAAGGCACAAGCCAGACCATGCTTGTGGAAGTCAGAGGACAACGTCTATGGAAATCTGTTCTCTCTTTTGACGATGTTTGTTCCAGGGATTGAGCTCAGAGTGTCAGGCTTAGCACAAGCACCTTTTATCATCTATCCCCGCAACCAAAATTTTTATATTTTAAAAGAGCTCTAACTCCCCCCTCCCCCCGATTCTGTATTTTACTGTCAAACTCAAACTTGAAGTAGTTTCTGTCTCAGGCTTACAAATGATAGGACTATAAGCCTGAGCCACTGTGATTGGTATGATTAGATTTTTTTTTTTTTTTTATTAAGGCAAGTAATTTTGCCAGAATTAGTAAGCCATTCTTAGGTTAAAAAATATCTCTCAGATTCAGTAGTAGAGAACTTGTTTTGCATACCCAAAACCTTAGTCAACGCTTAAGATGCCCACCTATTTCAAAAGAAACCTTCTGAAATCTATTAAAGGCTACATGTTGTTTTGACTACATAAACAGTTCTACTCTAGGGAAGAAAACTGCCACATTCAAGCTCATTGTTAGAAATGAGTTGTTTTCTTGTATTAAATTTTCTTAGGGGTAAAGTATAAAAGTAATTTAGAATTTTTTATCTGTCATTCTTGGGGTTATGACCTTAGCTGATGGGTAGAACACTTGCCTAACACATACAAGACCCTGAGTTTACCCTGCTTTGCTGCCACAATCAAAATAGAAGTGTTATTATGTAAAAAATTGTCTGCTTTGTTCATTACTCTTGGAAATAGTTACTTTATACTCACTGAATAGAATTCTTTTGCATTAATAAAAGTAAATGTTGGGGTTAAATTACTGATATGATTTTTGCCTTACTTGTGATTTTGATCCCTGGAATTATGAGCAAGAAGTAACCAATCAATCACATCAAATAAAATTAGACACAGACAACTATGTGTGGTAGCACATGATTATAATTTCCGCAGGATGGATGCTGTTGCAGGGACCTTGGCTTTATAGAGAAATCCTATTTAACTTAAAAACAAATACTAACACTTTAATGTTTGATTAAATTATTTGACATTTAATGATTTTGTTTCATTTCCCAATTAAGCATTTTTATTACGTTTTTATTCTTAAAGAGTCATCCACTATATAGTAATTGATTTGTATGTCTACTATGTTTTAGTGGCTAGGATCTATCAGTAAGTATAAAAAAAGAAATATGCTCTGTTGGAACTTAATTTTTGTTTTTGTATTTTATTGAAGAAGGACACACTTTAAGGAAAGATAAAGTAGACTAGATAAGTGATGATGTTGGAATGTTGATATTGAGTACCTTGAGGGAAGTTTTCATTTTATGAGTGACTTTGAGAAATTGAAGGTATACCCTTTGAATTCCTGGGGCAGACATTTTCTTACTTTAGATGGAACACGTTTTTATAGAAGGGGAAAACTACTGTGTGTAGGGTAGCACACAATTTTTATCCTACCACTTGGGAGGAAGAGGTAGGTTTATCTCTTGAGTTCAAGGTCATCCTGGTCTACATAGGAAGCTATAGCCTAACCTGGCCTACATAGTGAAACACTGTCTCAAAATAATAAAAGCTCACAGACCCTGGTAACTGAAGAATAGATTGTGAGGTAGGGGCGGTGGTGGGAACTCAAGTGAAGGAATGAGCAGCAAAAGACTCTTAGACATAAGCGTATAGGTTTCTATTTTGTAATGTTTTCTCTGATTTGTTCTTGTTGGAAAATAAGCTCAGTTGAACAACATGTGCTGGTTTCTTTTGTAACTAATGCTTTAAAGAATCTTGATTTCTCTGTAATTCAGGAAATACAGTAAAGGTTCTCTTTTTATATTTATAACAGTGTTTTATTGTCAAAAACTATATAGGGATTGATGTAATTATACTAGTGGTAAAAAGATAACTGGTAACTTTTAGTACCTGCACAATTTAAGACAATAAAAACATGCAGGAAGCGTGCTTATTATTATTGCCTGGGTTTCTCAGGAGTTATATTGAAGTTTAGTAAACAATGGATTTATTGTTGCACTATATTATTGTTAGCAAATGATATTAACAGTTTGTTTCTCTTTTCTGTTGTTTTTAAGGTGGCCTCATGGGGCCAGTTAGGATGATCTCCTCTGGACATGAATTAACAACAGACTATGATGAAAAAGCACTTCATGAGCTTGGTTTTAAAGATATGCAGGTACATACATAAATTATGCTTTGAGTTTTAGTTCTCTGTTGGCTTCAAATTGAAGAGTTGGAGGAAATCTAGCTAAGTACTTCTTATTACTGTGCATTGAAATTATAAATGGAGTTATATTGCACTTCACTTTTATTGTTTTATTAAATAAAAAACTTAATGTTGTTTTCTCATTTCTCTTATTATCTGTCTATCTTCCTTTCTTTTTTGTGTTTTTAGATGGTATTTGTATCTCTGGGGGCACCAAGGAGAGAACGGAAAGGGGAAGGCGTTCAGCTGCCTGCGTCTTGCCTCCCACCCCCTCAGAAGGACAACATTCCCATGCTTTTGCTGTTACAAGAACCTCATTTAACCACTCTGTTTGATTTATTAGAAATGCTTGCTTCATTTAAGCCACCCTCAGGCAAAGTAGCTGTGGATGACAGTGAGGTAATGATAAGAATTTTTGTTTTTTTGTTTTTGTTTTTGTTGTTTTGTTTTGTTTTTCAGACAGGGTTTTTCTGTGAACTCTTGCCTGTCCTGGAACTCACTTGTAGACCAGGCTGGCCTTGAACTCGCAGCACCTTCACCCTGCCAGAGTAATTTTTGTTTGTTTGTTTATTGTTTCTTGAACCATTTGTTTGTTGATTGACTATTTAAGTATTTAATATGGTGTAGGCATATTATAATAAAAGTATTGTCTACAAGAATGATTAAAATAGGCAGTTTAAGGCTTCATTGAATCAATTTTGGGAGACAGATATCTTCCATGCCTTATAAGTATGCTAACAAGTAAATATTTTTAGATAAAATAGGTTTTAAGAGCCAAATCTGCCATACAGTTAAACTTGAGGGGAGCAGAAATGAAAGAAACCCACTTGTATATTATTTGCTTTGGTATACTTTTGTGAGACCATCTGAAATCTGAGTTAAAAGATTGAGAAAGGACCAATTATGATCTGAATATAGCAATCTCATCACTTTTATTACTGTTTTTTGTTTGTTTTGATAAAAAGTTTCAACTTGTATAGTTCAGTCTGTAGTGAAATGTAGAGCCATCTCCTCTTTGAGCCTTGAGTGCTCTGGTTTCAGGTGTGTCACCATTTCTATGGAGTAGTCTTGAGCATGTCTGCTTATTTGTTTACTTGCTTGTTGGTTGGTTTCAAGGGTCAGTTTCCTGTCTCAGCCTTATTACAGTTCTGCTTGAGGGTTAGCACCTTGCTTGGAGGCCTTCTCTTATAAGTAGTTATTTATGTGTGATGGTTGAAAAGACTGAGATTAGAAAGGAAGGCAGAGATGCTGGAGAGATGGCTCAGAGGTTAAGAGCACTGACTGCTCTTCCAGAGGTCCTGAGTTCAATTCCCAGCAACCACATGCTGACTCACAGGCACCTATAATGAGATCTGGTACCCTCTTATGATGTGAAGGAATACATGCAGGAGGAACACTGTATATACAATAAATAAACAAATATTTAAAAAAAGAAAAAGAAAAAAAAAGAAGACAGTGAAATAATGGTGTGTCTTTTGAGTCATGGGAGTAGTTTTCCATATTATTCAAAGTAAGCTGAGCAGTATTGAAAGATTTTTAAATAGAGGCAGATGCATATATTCTAGTTATTGTTTTAAATGAAGTATGTTTGTTTGGCAGGTGTCAGAGTTAGTAAGGTACTTAACACACTTGTCCTGGTAGGAATTGGTAGTGCCCTAAATAGTATGGTGATGGTAGACAAAATGTGATAGAAGTTAGGAACAGAGTCACCTTTTAGTAGTTTAAAGGAGAACGAAGTAAGATTTTAACTCAGAGAACATAGAAATAACACCTGGTTTCCACCTGAAGCAATTCATTCGTTTTCATATGAAATGAAGAATGGATGTTTGAGAGATACCAACTGAAGATGTCAAGGAAACAGCTTAAATTTATATGATTCTGTGCTTCCTCACTTCTAGGCTGGCCTCCCAACTCAGTACCCGTCTCTTTGCCTACTGAGTGATGAGATTATAGCACTCTCCACTATGCCTGTCCACTATGCTTGTCTGGAGTTTGTTTTCATCCAATGGTTTTTGTTAACAACTATCTGGATGTCGTTTTTATTCATATATCTTAATGCAGTCAGTCACACTTTTCAGATTGCCAGAAAAATGATGATAAACTCATGGCTTTCTTGTTTATATACCACTGGTTTTTGTTTGTTTTTTCAGTTTTTCAGACAGGATTACCTTATGTATCCCTGATGTCCTTGAACTCAACTCACAGAGATCTAGCTGTCTCTGCCACCTGAGTGCTGGAATTAAAAGCATGTGCCACCATGATTTAACTCTTTTACTCTTTGTTTTTTTGAGACAGACTTTTGTCATGTAATAGCCCTGGCTGTCCTGGAACTTCCTCCATAGACTAAACCCAACCTCCAACTTACAGAGATCAGCCTACCTCTGCCTGTAATGAGTCTTTCTGTGTCTCATCAGCCAACTTCCAAATAACAACACAGAGACTCATTAATTATTAAAGCTGGGCCTAGTGTAGGCTTGTCCCCCAGCTCTTAGGACGTAACTACCTAACCTGCTTTTACTCAGCTGTGTCTTCCCATGGAGCTTTTTGCCACCTTTCATCTGCACTTTCCCTTTCATCCCGTCTCCTAGCCCTTCCTTCTCGTCTCCTAGCCCTTCCCACCTCCCTGATTATCGCCTACTTCATCCTGCCTTGAAGTCCTGCTTATACCTTCTGCCTAGTTGCTGGCTGTGCAGTTTTTATCAAAACATTCACAGCCAGAAATCTTCACACACCTTAGAACATCTACTTTCCTGAGTGCTGGGATTAAAGGCTTAGACCACCACACCTGGCTTTGTTTTGATTCTTAAGGAGGTTTTCTTTGTGTGTATGTGTGATTGGGGGGTTATTTTGTTTGGACGTGGATATAATGGTACCTGCAAATGAGTCCTTTACTACATACCCTGGTGGTCTTTTGGGGCACATTCTCTGCCTCCCAAGTAAGTGCAAATATTGGGATTAAAGACCTATATCACTGTTACTGGCCTTTAATATAGGGTTTATCAAAACAAATAGGTGGGTTTTTGTTTGTCTTTAAACTGCTGATAGGAATGAGGAAAGGCATTGTGGATTTTCTGAAAAGTGATGTCATGTTTGAAGAATGTGAACATAACATAACTCAAATTACAAGGACAAAATGTATTCAGAAAATGCATTGCTACGAATGCAAGAGTATGAGTTCATACTAAAAGTTAGATGATGCCATGGAAAGTATACTAGAGAAAATAAAAACCCAAGGTCTTCTTTACTAGTCAGACAAACACAGTAAAAGTCTTCTGCTTTCACTTGGGCTATACTAGTCTTATTCAACAAATAATCCCCAGTATCAGTGACAGAGTAATACCTACCACTAAGAAAATCTAATGAAATTTTAATCAGTAAAATGTTTTCTTCTCTCTGGTTTCGGCCACACTCAACATGTCTTATACTGTAAGTCTTTTTAATTTATAACAGGGTCCTAGTTCTTCAGATTTATTTTTATATTCAGAATTGTCTTTTGTATATATCTTTAATAATTTTTAAAATACATTTATTTATGTGTCTCTGTTTCTGTGTTTACATTCACAGAGATCAGAGGACAACTTGTGGGAATCAGTTCTGTCCTTCTACCATGTATATTCTGGGTTCTGACTCAGGTCATTAGGTTTGGTGGCAAGTGCCTTAACCAGCTAAGTCATTGTGCACCTGTAGCACCTCTCCTTCCTTACCAGCCTTTTTTAAAAAAAAAAAAAAAGAGTTGTGAAGAAAGGAATGGTTTAAGTTTTTTGCGTTCTTTTTTTTTTCTCTTTTAGTTATACTTACTTATTTGTGTGTATGTGTGTGGGGTGCATTCATGTGTCAGTGCAGAGTTATGGAAGTCAGAGAATAATTTGCATTCACTGTGTTAAGTCCTAGGGATGAAACTCAGTGGGCTTAGTGGTAAGCACCTTTCACCTCATGACCTATCTCCCCAGTTCAGGATTCAGTTTTATTATGAAGCTGTCAGTGACATTCTACCTACAGATCCAGAAGAAATACTCTGGGATACTTCAGCTTCTTTATCAGGACTGTGAAAAGGCCATGTTTCCAGAGATTTCTAGTTCCTAAATTTTCTTATCTTCAAAATACAATCCATACAACTGCCATATCTATATTTTCCTCATTAACAAATCCAGCTAAGGAATGAAAATATTCATGAAACATTAAGTTGGGACTTAGGTTATCAGGCTTGTATAGCAATCACATTTATCTGCTAAGACATTTTCCTGATGCTTGATTTAGATTTCTGAGACTGAATTTCCTATAGTCCAGTAGATGTAGATGAGGCTGGTCTTGAACTCCTGATTCATCTGCATAGGGTTTTGTTTGTTTGTTTTTGCTGGACAGGATATTGCTAGATAACCCAGCTTGACCTTAAACTAAAGCTGTTCTCCTTCAATTTGCAGGCTGTTAGGATTATATAAACATCCACTGTAGCAATTTTTTCTTTACATTATATAAATGGGCTTAGAAAACACAGGTAATTGTTTGTTTATAGGTCCTCGAACCAGAATCCACACAAGGACCACTCCATACTAGGTTAGAGAAATGATTAGATCAGTACATCTTAGTTATTATTTATAGACATCAAATATTTCTTTGGTATTTTATGCATTTTATTAGCCCAGGGAATCATTATAGTTGAAGCAGTAGCAGTCTAATAATAGATATATTCTATGAAAAATGCTTTTGCTGTAAATTTTCTCCTCTAGTAGTACCTTAATTGGGCTTTTTAAATGTGCTTTAGGACACATCTCTTTTATAGTCTTTTGTTTTACTTGCTCACTTTATTCAACTTAAGTTTTATCAAATAATAATGGCAAAAAAAATCAAGTTCTTCAAGGTTTTCTGCTATTTTTTAATCTTTGCTCACATATAGGTCAAAATTTAATGTACCTAGAATGAAAATCTGCAGAAAAGAAATAGGAAAGAGACTTGAAGCAGGTAATTAAACTTTTATTTCAAAAATTGCTTGAGGAAAGTGATCAGCCATTATACAAAAATGCTGATGACTTGAATCATTAGTGATTTTACATAGTTTGCTTTCTTGAGTACATTTTACCATGAGAAATGAAAATATCTGAAATCTCAACACCACATTTCTCATGGTAAAATGTATTCAAGAAAGTAAACAGGAAATTTTGGCAAAATAGGTGAACTGAAAGTTAAATTTATATTTCTTCTGATCTATTTTGATAAATGATTATTTTTATTTATGTAGAGTTTAAAATGTGAAGAACTTCATCTTCATGCAGAAAATCTGTCAAGGCGTGTGTGGGAGTTGCTGATGCTTCTTCCTACTTGTCCAAACATGTTGATGGCATTCCAGAATATTTCAGATGAACAGGTAAGCCCACAAAGTCTTTGTTCTCCTGTGCTTGATGTTTATGTGTATATGTATGTGGAGGCCAGAGGTCATCACTGGATTCACCTACCACTCCCATGTGTTTCTGGTCCTCCTGATTGTCTTGTTACTGAACTTGTAACTTGATGAGGCTAAGTTGACCCTTGAGTCTAACATAGCTCCTATCTTTGCCCTTCCAATGGTAGCAGCACAGACATGTGATAGCTATGCTCAGTTTTTTCAAAGGGTACTTGGGATCCAAGCTCAAATATTTATGCTTTTGTGGAAAGTATTTTACTGACTGAGCCATCTCACCAACTCCTCTTTTGCTGTTTTAATAGAAAAAAAAGTGTCAAGTTAAGTATCCATTTTTTTTTTTTTAGTTACATAACATTAAATAAAATGCAAAGGGTCTTTTGTTAAATTGTCTTTAGAAAAATAGAGATTCACCGTTCATTCATTTAGTTTGCATACCAACCACAGTTCCCCATTTCTCCCCATGGGATTTCTTTTTTTTTTTTTTTTTTTTTTTTTTTTAACTTTATTTATTTATTATTTATTTATTTATTTGCCTTGGTGTTTTGCCTGGAACTGGAACTACAGACAGTTGTTAGCTGCCATGTGGGTGCCGGGAATCGAACTCCGGTCCTCTGGGAGAGCAGATGGTACTCTTAACCGCTGAGCCATCTCTCCAGCCCCTCCCCATGGGATTTCTATGTATATAAGTGTTTTCCCTACATGGATGTCTTTGTACCATGTGCTTGCCCGGTGCCTACAGAAAAGCAGAAGAGGGTGGATGGATTCCCCTGAGACTGGAATAATAGATGACTGTGAGCTGCCATTTGGGTGTCAGGAATTGAATCCCAAGTCTTCTATAAGTACAATAAGTGTTCTTAGTCACTGAGCCATGTCTTTAGCCCTGGATTTGCTTTTGATTAATGAAGTTTTAAAAAAATTATGTTTTGAATATTTCTTTTTGGCAGCAAATTAGTAAAGATTAGATAAATATTATGTGAAGTGACATCTATCAGATATTGTTTTAGATTGTTATACAAATCAAATGACATAATTGGAAAAGCAAGGCAAAGACATTTATTATATACTTGACATTTTTTTCCTCTGAGTATCACTCATAGACGTGATATTAGAGTAAGAATGCCTTTACAATGAAAGATTACTTTAAAAAGATTTATAGACCAGCAGAAGTGGTGCATGCCACTCAGAAGGCAGAGACAGAGAGGCAGACAGATTTTTGTAAGTTCCAGGCCAGCCTGGTCTACAGAGCCAGTTCCAGGACAGCCAGGGGTACACAAAGAAATCCTGTCTCCAAAAATAAAACAAAAGAAAGGCTTATGTGTTGTATTAGGTTTCTGGCCCAGACTTTCAGCCTCATCCCGAGGTTCAGATCTGCTGTCCCATAGAAACACAGAGACGCTTATATTAATTTTACACTGATTGACCTGCAGCCCAGGCATATAACTTCCTAATTCTTTACTGTTAAACTAATCGTGTTAGCCATGCAGCTTGGTACCTTTTCTTAGAGCAGCATTTGAGCTTCTTTCCTCTGCTTCTGATTGTGGTGTTTCCTGATGTCTCTGTTCTGTTCTTCTTCTTAAGAATATTCTTAGTCTGGTATCCCTGCCCACACTTCCTGTCTGCCTTTGGCCAATAAGCTTTTTATTAAACCAGTAGGGGGAACAAATATTTACAATGTACCAACATAATCCCACTACATTTATGTTCATTACTTTCAATGATGTATTCTTATTGGTAGGAGTGTGTACTTGAATGAAAGTGCCTTTGGAGGCAAAAGAATGTGTCGGATCCTCAGAAGCTGGAGTTACAGGTGGTTGTTAGCCACCCTACATTGGTGCTGGGAACCAAACTCAGATCCTCTGCAAGAGCTTTATGTATTCTTTACCACTTAGTCATTTTTTCCATTCCCAACATTACTCTCCTACACCCTTCTCCTTGGAAACAGGGATTTATATTGTAGCCTTGGCTAGCATGGAACTCATCACAGAGATCTGCCTTCCTTTGCCAAGTGCACCAGTACATCTGGCCCAACATTGCTCTTAAAAGCTGCACAACAAGGAGTTTCTCTAGGGAAGATCTACTGTAAGACTAATGCTATGAATGCAATAACAAATGAATTATTGTAACATGTACCAGTCATTATCTGATTTGTTACACCTTTATACAAGTTCAGAACATCTGACATCTCAAATTTCTTGAACTTAAAAGGATTGGCTCTAGAATGTGCTAAGTGATCACTTTAGTAATTTAAAAGCTGCATGTTATGCAAATAACATTAGTTTCATATATTGAGAGTAGAAATAGCAGTTTTCTGATTTAAAATTTCTGAATTAAAATTTTTCCTATGCTTTTTGTATAATTTTTTCTTTTAATATTTAATGGACAGTCTGTACTTTAAACATGCTATTAATAGTATATCTGCTACATGTCTTTAAATGTCTTAAAGCACATACAGTATTTGTATTTTATAATAATGTTTATTTTAGGTGTAGAGAATTATCTTAGGAAGTAGTCTTGATAAACCATTTTTCTTTTTGTAATTTAAGAGCAATGATGGACTTAATTGGAAAGAACTTCTCAAAATTAAGAGTGCTCATAAGTTGTTATATGCCCTTGAAATTATTGAAGCACTAGGAAAGCCTAACAGAAGAATACGGAGAGAATCCACGGTAAGTACAGTTTCATTGTTCTCATTAAAGGAATTCTAAATCGTATTATTTAGAGTAAGTTTTTTATTCTGAATTCTTCGTTGTTTATGATTTTTCCCACCCTCATAGGGAAGTTACAGCGATCTTTACCCAGATTCGGACGATTCAAGCGAAGATCAAGTGGAAAATAGTAAAAACTCTTGGAGTTGCAAGGTTTGATCATAATTGTTTTGGAAAAGATTGAGGAAAAAGTACTTTTGGGTTCAATAAATCATTATTTTAAGGTTAATTTTCAAGATTTAATTATATATTTTTGAATATTTGCATATATGTATATATACCACTTGCATGCAGTACTTATGGAGGCTACTTGAGTGCTCTCCAGATTTCCTTAAACTGGAGTTACAGATGAATATATAAATCTTTCTGTAGAAACCTGGGTACTTTGCAAGAGTAGCAATTGCTCTTAATCACTGAGTCATTCTTCTAGCCCCAAAGGGAAGGGGGAGAGTTATTTGTGTGTGTGTGTGTGTGTGTGTGTGTGAGAGAGAGAGAGAGAGAGCGAGAGAGAGAGAGAGAATATGAATCTGCATAGAGGTCTAGAGGGAGAATGAATGAATATCCATAGAGGGGAAAGGATATCTTCTAGTGTTACCTTCACGCCTTCACTTGAGACAGGGTTTCTCATCAGTTTGGACCTCAGCAGTCAATAGTCAAACCATGTTTATATACTTTCAATAAGACTTTTAACATTTTTCTGAAATCATTTTATATAGAAATTATTTTTAGCTGAGTTGTGGTGTCAAACACCTTAAATCTCAGCACTTGAGAGGCAGAGGCAGGTGGAATTATGAGTTAGAGACCAGTTTGGTCTACAGTGGTTTCTGGGAGACACTGAGACACCCTGTCCCAGCCCTTCCCCAAATTATTTGCAGACAGTGATTTTTATAAAACATAGATTTTTACAAATGCTTCCTAAGTCACCAGGGTCATTATTCTGTATAGCTGACTTTCCTTTATCACTACCCTCCCAATTACATACAGTTTGTTGCTGCTGGCGGGCTTCAACAGCTGCTCGAAATATTTAATTCTGCAATTCTAGAGCCAAAGGAGCAGGAATCATGGACTGTGGTGAGTAAAGGCGTTTTTTCAACTAATTATATTCATTATCTTATTTCAGTCACTGTTTCATTGGCAAAGTAGCTTGCTATATACTTGATTGTAATAAATTTGATTAAGACACATAGTAGAAAGTGTGTATTGTGACATATCATCACATTTGACTTTATACAAGTGTTAATGGATCTGAACAGTTTCTCTTGTCTGCATAGGAAACAGCTTACTCACCTGACCATCTTCCAGGCCTCTAACCTGTTTTATAGTTTGTTTGTTTGTTTGCTGTGTATAGTATTTGTTATATTGCATTTGAGTTGTATGTATCAATATGTAAAAGATGAGGTTGAATTGGTTTACTTCTTATATACCATTATATATATTTGTTGAAACTAATTTTCTTTTTTAAAGTTGAATTATATTGTTGAGATTTTGAAGTTTATTACTCAGAGACAGGTTTCTCCCCCTCCTCCCTCAGTCGATGGATTTAAGTGTACCTCTTAGCATTGAAACTATGAGGTCAAGGATTTATTGTACTGAAATTCTTTAGCTGTATATAAGTGATCTCCAATTAATTTGTTTAAAGAAAGTTTCTTAAGCTGTTATTTAGAGTTCAAAACTCATTGTAAATTTTATTTTTCATACTAATTCTACTGAATGAATATTTATATTAAATACATATATGATAAGTATATGATTGTCAGTTGAAGTATCCTTTAGAGCAGTTGAGAATTCCTGTGGTTTGAAAATATTAAGCCTGGTGTACATAGCTGATTCAGGCCAACCAGATCTACATAGTGAGACTGAGTCTTTTAAAAAAAAAAATTCTCTAGTGTGGAGTAGCCATATGTAATAATTTATTCTGTATTTCAGTGTATTGGTGAGTGGGCTGTTAGCTCTTTGCTGTTACTGCTGTTTTCTTGAAATGACTTTTTTCTTGGTCTGGAATTAATGAAGTAATTCTTACAAAAATTATCTTTAATCAGTTCAAAAATTATCATTTTAAATACAGAGCTTTCTTTGCCATCCATATTTATGAACTCAATAGGAAGGAGTTTAAGAGTTTAATTTTGTAATGGAGGATTTTCTTAAAGTAACATTTTTAAAAGTCGTGTAGCACATTGATGAACTAGCACCCCCACCCCTTTGGTCATTTTAAGTTCAAAGTTGTATAGTGGTCATACCTATCATATAAACAAAAAATAGAGAGCTAACATTGTTTTTTTGTTCACAGTGGCAGCTAGATTGTCTTGCTTGCTTGCTGAAATTAATCTGCCAGTTTGCAGTAGATCCGTCTGATTTGGATTTAGCTTATCATGATGTCTTTGCCTGGTCTGGCATAGCTGAAAGCCATAGGAAAAGAACTTGGCCTGGAAAATCAAGAAAAGCTGCTGGTGATCATGTCAAGAGTCTTCATATACCGCGATTAACAGAGGTAAAGTTCAGACATTAACATTAAATTGCTCTAATGAATTCTTCTTACGTTTTGAGAAAGTATGTGGTTTCATTTTTACAAAGTGGATACACTAACAAATACTATTCTAGATTACTATGGTATTACTTGAGAACTACAGCAGTGTTACGATATAAAATTGTAATAATTCAGTTCTTTATTTAACAGGAATGCAGGAGGTGCTATTTTAATGTGTTGTCTAACCTTAAACTTGCATGTATTATTAGTACTTTATTATTTACATCCTGAGTGTATCAGAGTTCATTCAGAAAAATAGGGAGATCATACTAGGTATTTCAGCATAGGAAATATAATAAAAGGTAGTTTTCATACATGGGTGTTGAAGTGCAAAAAAAAAAAAATCAAAGGGAATGCTCAAACAACAAGGAAAAGAACTTCATCATTCCTAGAGCTGTATGTAGATCCCTATTGCAGCTATGAAGGAGTCAGAAACTTAACCAAAAAAAACCTGTTGAAGTTATTTAGGCTTCTGAAAAATGGGGTTTTGCTCAACTATTTCTCCATTCTTGGAAGAGAACAAATAAAAGCTAGTAAAAGTTTTTGAGGAAGTTGAAGACTGGGACTGGAGAGATGACTCCATGGTTAAGAACCACTTTTGTTTTAGAAGACTTTAATTTGGTTCAGCACCCCATCACACAGTTCATAACTGGCTCCGGGGAGATCCAATACTATACTCTGACCTCTTTGTGTAGCTGCATACATGTGTACAGACACACAATAAAATTAGAGAAAAAAAAGTGAACCCTGTCTCTTCTGGATAAACGCCTCTGGAACAATGCTCACAAGAAAACAAGCAATGTTACAATCTACTCTGACAGGTCATAGTAAGAATCTAGCTGTCAAGGGAAGGTTCTTGCTTGTAATGTCCTAGCTTTAGCGTTCTACATAAAGTGTAGAGGATTTAGAGATGTAGAGAAACAATATAAAAACTAGCAACGTCCCTCAGCCTAAATAGAGCTCATGGGCCAGGTGTGGCAGTGCACATCTATGGTCCTTGCATTCCAGAGGAAGAGGCAGGCAGGCATATATCAGGCGATCAGCCCAGCCAGAGCTACCTGGACAGATCCTGTCTTCAAGAGGGAAGGGGAAGGATGAAGGGAGACAGGGGAGAAGATATCTTTTTGACTATTCTTTGCTCATATAATCATATCTATACCCTTCCTATCTCTGTTTGTTATTGGGGAAGTGGAAAGAGATTAAGATCACTTTTTTAGTGAAATCTCTCTCATTCTATCACACCTTGAGAGGCACGCTTCATCTCTAGAACACAAGGAGCAATGATAATATTTGGAAACCATTGGTATAACTGGGAACCTAAGTCATGTTTCACTTTTGTAAAGTTAGGGAGGGGTTAACTTGGAAAATTAACCTTTCCTAGTATTGTAGACTTTTTGTATCTCTTATATGAAATGTTTTGTGAATTCTGAATGCAATCCAAAATATTACATAGTAGGAGATACTACTTTATATATTTTTAATGTCTGTATTATGTGTTTACGTAAAAAAAGCTTTCACATTATAATATAAATAATAAATTTGTGATTTATTTTTTATTGACTCTTGATATAACTTTCTTTTAAAAATTGTTTACTTTTATGTGTATGAATGTTTTGCCAGCATATATGTATATGTACCACATACATGCCTAGTGACCAAGGAAGCTAGAAAAAGGCATTGGGTCCCCCAAAATTGGAATAACATACAGTTGTGATTCTCCATGTAGGTTCAGGGAATCGAACCTGGGTCTTCTTTTAAAACTGCAGGTGTTCTTAAGCTGTCTCTCTAGCCTTTCACTAAATAATTTCTATGTTCATTGACATTTATTAGTGATTTACTTTTTGAGATTTGAATGCTATAAATGTATACAATTATAGGTGTAAAATTCACCTAGGGTGTTTTTAGAGTGATTTCCTCAAATTATATACAACTACATGGATTTTGAAAATGAATTAGAATATATAAATGAACCTTGCATGTAATGAAATAAGCTTGCCATTTATACTTGTACATGCTTATTTTTAGTGTTTTTTTTTTCATTAAGTGTTATACACCTAGGAAACATTCATGTATATATTTATTAATTTATTTACCAAAGCAAATATAGCTTAGTGTACATATCAAAGCCTATGAGAATTTAAGGGAGGTGGGGAAATGAAAGTAGACTTGGTATTCTATTCAAAGATTTTCCGCCCTTGATGTTTTGTTTTTAAAGGTGTTTCTTGTGCTTGTCCAAGGAACCAGTTTGATTCAACGACTTATGTCTGTTGCGTATACGTATGATAACCTGGCTCCTAGGTATGCATTTTATATGTTCTATGTGCATGATATGGAGTTATTAAACTTATTTTTTGAACTGTGCATGGTGGGACATACCTTTCAGTATTCTGGAAGCAGAGGTAGGTGCATCCTTATGTGTTTCAAGTCTATATGGTGAGTTTCCTGTCTCAAAAAAGGGAAAAACAAAAAATAAAAACCTTTTATTTGGGGACTGGGGAGATAGCTAAGTAGGTAAAATGCTTATTGTTGCAAGTATGAGAACCTGAGTTTATGTATAAGCACCCACACAAATGTCAGATGCTGTGGCACACACTTGTAGCCCTAGAGCTAGTTGAAGCAGGTATAGGAAGATCCCCAGAGCTCAGCCAGTCTGCCCAACACTGCAAGATCCAGCTTTAGTAAAAGGGAAAACCCCCTTTTAATGATAAGGTAAAGAATAATAGAAAACACTTGACAGTAGCCCCGACCATGTGTGCATGTTCATCATACACATTGACACAGTAAATTACCACTTCACTTTGGAAAAAAAAAAAGTTTAAAGAATTCTCCTGCATCAGTTTGTAGAGTACTGGGAAACCAGCCATGTCATCATTATGCCCAACCAACTCTGGCCAGTTCCTGTTTTGTTTTAGAACATTTTTAGTTGAGTCTTAACATTTTTAGTATTGATAGTTCAGTTGTGACAAGTTTTTTGTAGTACATTCTGATGATGCCATTTAGTTTATTGATGATACTCATTTTGAGAGTTTAATCTGGCTTATTTCCATTTTCTTTGCTTAAAACTTTTTTTCTAAAAATCGGTCAGTGTGAAGACATTATGAAGTTATAATCTTAACTGCTTTCAATAAAACCATAAAATTTTAATTAACTTGAGCATTTATCAATATTTTTTTCATAATTAAATGTAAACATAATTTTTGCTAGATGTTGATTTTTCCTAATTACTGGTATTATTGAAGTGTTTGTTGTTGGACAACCCATTATATAAGGTGAAACTTTTAACCATGTTATTCATCTAGTTTACTATTATTTTCAGTTCATGTAATACTATCTTGCTGCGCATAAGCTTATGCTTTTTATCTGCATTGAGGAGACAGAGGAAGGCTGTCTGCAGTGCCAGTTCCAGGACAGCCAAGACTCTGTAAACCCCCTCCCCCAAAACAGAAAAAAATATTTAAATTGTGAATGTTTAGTATTTTCATTGTTTATGGTTTTTTCCTGTGAATGGAACTAGATATAATATGTGTAAAACCAAAAAAACTGAAGAGGTGACTCATTAGTTGAGAGAACTTGTTACTCTAACATCAGGACCAATGTTCTAGTCTTAGCACCCACTTAGTTGGGCAGCCCATGCACACCTGTTCCCTAAGCATTGAGTGGACAGAAATAAGGAGGACTCTAAAGTGTTTTGACTTCTAGTCTAGTCCAGAGTATCTGAACCCTGTGTTCATAAATATATCCCATGTCAAAAGAATACATGGAAAGTGGTAGAAGATACCACACACTTTCTTTAGGCCTGTACACATGAATAAGCAAACATCATACCTACACATTCATTCTTTCTGTCTGTCTTTCTATTACACACACACACACACACACACACACACGCACACACGCACACACGCACGCACACACAAATGAGTTGTAAAATCAATAATACATAGTCAGTAGAACACAACTTATGGAAGTAAATAAATAAATGTATAAATAAATTGTTTATGGACAGAACAAACATAAACAGCCCATTTATTTGGACTACTTTAGAAATTTCAAAATGCAGAAATTTTTAATAAAAAATTGCAAATTACAAGACAGGTTTACTTGGGTGATAGCACATACCTTTAATCCCTGTATTGGAGGCAGAGGCAGGGGATCTCAGAGTTACTAGCCAGCCAGGACTATGGAAGAAGTTCCAGGACAGCCAGGGCTGTACAGATATCCTGTCTCAAAAACAAAAGCAAAAAAAAAAAATGGGTGGGTTAAAATAAGGAGGCCTAGTTGTATGTCTCATATAGTCATAAAAATTGTTAGACTGAGACTAATTTTCTTTTTTTTTTAATTACTTTTATTATTTTATGTGAATTGGTATTTTGCCTGCATGTATAACTCTGTAGGGGTATCAGATCTTGGAATTATAGACAGTTGTTAGCTGCCATGTGGATGCTGGGAATCGAACTCAAGTCCTCGGGGAGAACAATCAGTGCTCTTAACCGCTGAGCTATATCTCTCCAGCCCGAGACTAATTTTCAAATATTTCATAGCATGTTCTATGGACTGAACTTGGTCTGTTGTACACAAAGAGTACACATAAAGTTAGTCTAATCATTCTTAAAAACAAAAATAATCCATTCCAGAGAGTTCATTATAATCTCTGCAATACTACATCAGTCTTCATGACTTCTGTTCTCTGAGTTTTATACTATAATGTTTAAATAGCCTTCACCTAAGGAACTAGAACAAGCCTTTTGCTTGTTATTAAAATTTTTCTAACGCATAGATGAGCATTAAAACTATAACCACATATAGATTGCTTTTGTGTGGTACGTGTATTGTATCAGTATGGGTTATAAAAACTATACATGATGGTAAGGTATGTGGTGTACTTCCATAATGTCAGCCACATTGGAACCTGAGGCTCTAGAGAATTTCCAGGTCAACACAGGCCTGAGCTAGATCTGAGGATACTGTTTGTTGTTCTTGTTGTTTTTGTTTTTTTGTTTTAAAAAAGCAACCACGGATTAGTAAAATGGCTCAGTGAGTGAAAGCACTTGCCACCCCAATGGTACAAGCTGACTCACACACACGTACATAAAAGTAATAAGTTTAAAAACCCACTAAACCAAATATTAAAATTCTTGATTAGATATTAGTACATCTTTTTTTAATTTTATAAGTGAGTTTTAATTTCTTTAAAAATTTTTTGGGGGCCAACAGTATTGTTTAGAGGACAGATAAAGGTGCTAGACCACCTACATCCCATATAGTGAAAGGAGAGAACCCACAAGCTAGCCTAGCTAGACCAGAATTCTGCCTCAGCGTCTTAATTACCTGGAGCTACAGGCCTACAGCACCAGCCTCTTTCACTTTTATTTTATTTTGAAATGCATTATTCAAATTTCAGTTTATCTTTTTTCTTCCCTTTTTTTAATGTCTACCAATGAGTCATCTGCTTTTTCAATATTTTTGTTGTTTTGGTTTTTGGTTTACTTGTTTTTTTGTGATTTTTCTTCAAGACATGATTTCTCTCTGTATAAGTTCTGACTGTTTTGGAACTCACTTTGCAGATCAGGCTGGCCTGGACCTCACATGCTGGACTTTCCTTCCCAAGTGCTGGGATTAAACGCATGTGCCACCACATCTGGCCCAATCATTGTGTTTCCATTGACATGTAGTTGTTATGCTGTACAACAGATCTTAAAATTTGTTTCTCCTCTCTGAAGTTTTTCACCCCCTGATAACAGCCCCTCCCCTATACAGCCCTTTCCTCTATCTTATCCTTTGAAAACCATCTTGTTGCTTTCCCAAGAATTTAATTTACTAGTGTTTTGTTTTTTTTTTTTTTTTTTTACTAGTGGTTTTAAGATAAGTGATAGCATAGTCTAAGTAGTAATTTTTTCAAAAAATGTATTTAGAGTGATGTTTAAAGATGTTATATTAATTATTTTTACCTCATTGCCAATTCAATTAGTGATGATTGCATATTTTTGTTTTACAGGGTTTTGAAAGCTCAGTCTGATCACAGGTCCAGACATGAAGGTAAGAGCTCAACAAAGCTGATGTTTTCACATTTAATGTTTAGTAAATACAGTGTATAATAGATGTGGTGAAATAGTTTCTGTTCAATAATGAGCATTATGTCTTTATGAACACAAACCTGGATAATGCCTTCTTTTTTTTATTTTTTTTACTTTTTTAGTTTCACATTATTCCATGTGGCTTTTGGTGAGCTGGGCTCATTGCTGCTCTTTAGTAAAATCTAGCCTTGCTGATAGTGATCATTTACAAGATTGGTTAAAGAAATTGACTCTCCTTATTCCTGAGGTAAGATCAAAAATTAAAGATTGGTACTTCTCCTTTTGCAAATTTTAATTATTAGCATTGTGTTTGTTTGTTTATATTTATTTGCCTTGATGTTTGCCTGGAACTGGGAACTGGAACTACAGACAGTTGTGAGCTGCCATGTGGGTGCTGGGAATTGAACCCTGGTCCTCTGGAAGAACAGTCAGTGCTCTTAACCGATGAGCCATCTCTCCAGCACTCTATTATTAGCACTGTTAAGCAAGATCTATAATGGTAAAGAAATGTTCATGATTCTATTAACTGTTATATTCCCTATTTCCCTCTTAGATAAAAGTGTGAATATTATACATTCTCTGTTATTCATATTTGTCATTTTAATAAACTTCTATTCTGGCTGTTGGTGGACACTGTAACCTTTAGGCTATTCACTTGGAATTTGTGAAATGTTCTGACTTAAATTCTTTCCTAAGTTGCCTCTTGTTTTAAAAATATTTTGTCTTGTAACTTGTTTTAAATAACATCATTATGAAGACCTTCCTTAATCCTAATTTTTTTTACTTGTATATTTTTACATTCTTTTCTGCTTTAGAGCTATAATTAGGCATTTCTTTAACAAATATAAGTCTAGACTGCTTATTATATGTTTATATACATGTGCGTATAATCCAAATATTATGTTTACAATATATTCCTAGGGCTGCTGATGTAGTTCAACCGTTCATTCTGGGTCTCAATCCTAAAACCTCACACATGCTAGACATTTACTTCTGGATTACATTGCTAGGGTTTCTTTCTGTGTATATTTTTGTTGCTGTTTGTTTGAAGACTGATTTGAGACAGTGTGGCCTCCAACTCACTGTGTAGATGAGCATAATATATAATATTCCAGTGATGGGATTACAGGCCTGCTCCACTGCTATCTGATGGGGAAAATGCCATGGATGAAACTCAAGGCAAACTTATCAGCTGGGAATTACCTCTAGCCTAGAAATAGCATTTAATACTCAAATTGTCCCTGTTTCTTTTTAGACTGCAGTTCGCCATGAATCTTGCAATGGTCTCTATAAGTTATCTCTGTCAGGCCTAGATGGCGGAGACTCCATTCATCGATCTTTTCTTCTTTTGGCTGCCTCCACCTTGTTGAAATTTCTTCCTGATGCTCAAGCACTGAAACCTCTAAGGGTGAGATTTACCTTGCTACAAATTATAATTTTGTACTGTATTTTTAATGGCAGCATTACAACCACTAACATTTGTGTGATTTGACTTCAGCTTTGTATTGTGGGTCATGAGAATGCAATTCTGTCCCTACCGTTTGACCCTACCAAATTGAAAAATTATGCTGTATGTTTTTTTCTTCACTAAGTAACACATTTGATATTTTTCTCATGAAACTTTAAATTTTTAGTTATTTGTTTTATACTAACTTTGTAAAAAGCTTTTATCACATAATAAATTCAGAGGGCTGTTAATAAAGTATATTTAATAACTTATAAAACTGTATACCTGATCATTTACATAGTTTTCTCTGATTGTATCTTTTCCTGACAATTTGAGATTGTTTTTCTTGGTTTTTGGTGATGCTTTTGTTTTTTTAAGACAAGCAGGACTTCACTCCAGCCTGAGCTTGTCTGGAAGTCAGTCAGCCTCTGACTCAGAGTGCTAGACTAAATGTGTGCATAGCTATTGTCTTTCTAAAAGTTGTCTACTCTTCTGGGTACCTTGATATTCTGATTTTCCTTATCTTTAGATTTTATGAATTTGCAGAATTCATCAGAAATTCATTTATTTTTTTCTAGAGTTTGAATATTATTTAATTGTGTAAGCGTTTAATTTCATAGAAGCCTGTACTTGCTTAAATACATTATAATTTTAAAAATGACTTCACAAAGTAAAACTTGTTTTAATAGATAGATGATTATGAAGAAGAACCAATGTTAAAACCTGGATGTAAAGAATATTTTTGGTTGTTATGCAAATTGGTGGACAACATACATATAAAGGACGCTAGTCAGGTATGTTCAGAAAATTACCTATTTAGTTGTTAGTAGATCCAAATTATGCACATGGCTGTTTATGTCTTTTAGGTGAGGGCATGTTTATTAATACCCTCCTGTTCTGCTGTAGTTCCTTTTTATTTTCACTGTGACTTTAACTGTTAAAGTATATCTTCATTATTAGTATCTTAAAGTACTCCTGGCCAGTCTAAGATTGGTAAAACATTATTTGGAATTATGCATGCTAGCAAAAATGCAGTGCCCATAGAGACCAAAGGAAGGCGGCAGCTCGTTGCTGGAGCTGTGGTTCTTAACCTGTGGGCCTTAACCCTTTGTGAGTCAGATATTCTTTTTACCACATATTTATATTATAGTTTCATAACAGTAGCAAAATTACAGTTACAAAGTAGCAACAAAATAATATGGTTGGGTATCATCATAAAATGAAGAGCTGTATCAAAGGATCTCAGCATTAGCATAGTTGAGAAGTACTCCAGGGCTAGAGCTTCAGTTATAGATGGTAGTATGCTTCCTTATTGTGGGTCCTGGAGAAGTGCACAGACATCATATACACTTTACCTTGGAGCCAGTTCTCTAGCTCTGAAACTTGTATTTTTAACTTATATTTGTATCTTTTTAATAATGATAGGTGGGTTTAGAGTCCTGATATTTAAAAAAAAAGTTTATGTAAATATAAAAGTTAAGTAAAAATTTTAATTGAAATAATTTTAAGCTAAAGAAACTAAAATAACTTTTTTTTTCAAAGAAATATGTGCATGGATTAAAGGTGTACCCCACTACATCCATCTACAAATAAGTATTTAAAACAAATAAATCGAGAAGATAACTTTCTATTTTTCTTCTTATATAAACTTAGTTAAGCTTGAAATGTATCTGTTTATTATAACAAAGTGAGAATAACATTAGGAAAATTTTGTTTCAATATTTGGGAAGCATTTTCTCTTTTGTATGCATATAGATGAAAGTATACACATCGTAAAAATAACCTGTAATGGTAATATTATCTAGTTTTTTGCTTTACAAGTAACTTGGTAAAGTTTTTTATTTGGGAAGTAATTATAAAATTAATATTGAATAAGTTTTAACTTACTTAATTTCTCCTTTTTAAATATTGATGCTAGGTAAACAACTTTCTTTTAAATATGCCATTATCTTTACTTATATTAATGAACAAGTTTTAATTCTATTCAAAGAAATTTTACCTTTTAGAGCACTAGTTTCTTTTAGAGCTATCATAGATTAAGGCCAATTTATAAAATCTTTTTAGTTTATTTCTTCAGTTATAAAGTTAAAGCTAGCATAAATTAACTATAATGTTTATTATTAAAGTTTATGTCAAAGATGATAACAATAGAAACAAATGTTAGGACAAGGAGAATATACTGTGGTATTGTATATCACTTCCCCATGTGTAAATTATGTCTTGATGAATGTAGCTTAAAAAAAAGCTATAATACCTTCTCAGCTGTGGCTATCATAATATATCTTTTTTTTTTTTTTTAAAGACAGGATTTCTCAGTGTAGCTCTGGCTTTTCTGGAACCTGCTCTGTAGACCACACTAGCCTTGACCTCACAGAGATCTGATTGCCTCTGCCTCCCAAGAGTGCCGAGATCAAAGTAGTATGCCACCATCGCTCTACCAGCATGATCTCTTTTTGATGGGACTATTAGTGATGCATTTAAAACTATAGTTTTTTTTTTTTTTTTTTTAAATAGGTGTCATGTAGAAGAATATGTACATTGAGTTGAGAACTTTTTGCAAAATGTAACTTTTATTACATATAAGAAAATAATGTGATTCTAAATCTGTTTGACATCAAAAATAAAAATTTGTATTTGAATTTTGTATTTTCTTTTTGTTTTAAGACAACACTTCTCGATTTAGATGCTTTGGCAAGACATTTGGCTGACTGTATTCGCAGGTAAAATCTAGTGCAGAATTATCAGTTACATTATTGAATAAAAATAAAGAATATCTTTATTTTATCTTTATCTCTCCCTTTTTTTATGAATAGTAGGGAGATCCTTGATCACCTAGATGGTAACACAGAAGATGATGGGCTCTCAGGACTGCTGAGGCTGGCAACAAGTGTCATCAAACACAAGCCACCCTTCAAATTCTCAAGGGAAGGACAGGTAGGCCTCCAAATGTGAGTGTGAAAGACAGTCAAAGCTGCTGCTGCTGCTCCTCCTCCTCCTCCTGCTCCTCCTCCTCCTGCTCCTTGTTGTCATCTGTTTATTGAAGCAGTCTTTTCTTTGTGTAACAGCGCTAGCTATCTTGGAACTAGCTCTATAGACAGACTGACCTCAAACAGTTTGTGACACAGAGATCCCCTGAGTCTGCCTCGCAGGTGCTGGGATTAAAGATGTGCACCATCATTGCCTGGCTTTTAAGCATCTCTTTACTTTGTTTGTGTGTTGTTGTTTTACAACAGTATGTTCAAACAAAGTTTGTCAGAGCTTGATGATAAAATCTGAATAAATTAACATTGAAATTAGAAAACATAGAATATTTATTTAGAATGTAAAAACAAATTTTAATTCCTGTTACTTAATGGAATATCTGCTTTAATGTTTCCTGTGTGAAAGTGTTTTCATATATGTTTTTTCTTGTGAACTAATATTCTCACATAGTAGAATTAATTAGTGATAATCATTTGGTCTGTGATGGTTTCACCCGTGTTTTCATACCTAAAATGTGTATTGAATATTTGCAATTCCTAATGACTATGCTGACAAATGTCTAACTGCTTAATTTTTTCTCCCACTCTGTCATTGGCACTTTTTTTATTTTTTGTAGTGTGGAAATTAGTTTTGATTTTGAGAGCTGTTATCTTGATGTTACTTACTGTGTTATAAACTAAACATAAGACTTCTATGACTTGTTAAATAAATAAATGATATGCATTAAAGTTTATTTTTCTTTTTTTATTAGTTTTTTTTTTTATTTAAAAAGGTTTTTTCCATATGTACCACTCCCTCCCTGTCCCTTCCCTCCTCTTAGTCCCTTGCAATCTTCCCTCAGCCTCCCCCACCCCATCCCCTCTTCCATTCCCCAAGGAAGGCAAGGAGTCCCAGTGTGGGACAGTTCAGTCTGGCATATTTAGTTTAGGTAGGTCTGAGTCCCTCATCCCAGTATTAAGGCTGAGTTAGGTGTAGAGAATAATGGGCTCCAAGTTGTCAGTTATATACCAGGAACATAGTAGTCTGAGGATTTAGTTCCTTTTTCTGCAAGTTCCTCAGTGGTTGTTTTTGATTCATTGAGTTCTCTATAGCTATGGTCAGCCATCTCTGTTGGGCTCCTTCTTATGATCCTGATCCCTTTGCTCATATACTCTCTCCTTTCTCTCCAGCTGAACTAAGAGCTCTACCTGGTGCTTAGCTATGGATCTCTGTTTCTGCCTCTATCCATTGCTGGATGAAGTTTCTATAATGACATTAGGGTGGTTATGCATTTGATTATAGGAGAAATTCTGTATAGGTGCCCTCTACTATTGTTTGGTGTCCTAGCCAGGGTATGTCTTTTGGGTTCTTGGGAGTTTTTCTTAGCGAGGTCTCGTTATAACCCCACTGTGGTTATGTAGCCTCATAAACAATTTCTTCACTTTCTCTTATATTGAAGAGTTTGAGGGTTTGTCTATCTTGTTGACTTTCTCTTTGATTCACTGATTCTTTGTATTATTTTAATATTATTGATTTCAGCCCTGAGTTTATTTCTTGCTGTTTACTCCTTCTAGGTGAGTTTGCTTTTAATTGTTCTAAAGCCTTCATCTGTGCAGCTAAGTCTCTTGTGTGAGATTTCTCTAGGTTTTTCATATAGACATCTAGTGCTGTGACTTTTTCTCTTAGGATTGCTTTCATTGTGTTTCATGAGTTTGAGTATGTTGATTCATTTTCATTAAATTCTAGGAAGACTTTGATTTCCTTCTTTATTTTTTCCTTGCTTCAGAGGTGGTTCAATTGAGAGTTGTTCATATTCTATGAATTATATCTATTAAGTCCATTTGAGTCATAACTTCTGTTAGATTCCTTATTTTTCTGTTTAGTAGTCCATTCATGAGAGTGGGGTATTGAAGTCTCCCACTATTAATGTGTGGGGTTTAAAATGAGATTTAAAGCTTACTTTTAAAGATTTACTTTACTTTTAAAGATTTACTATTTCTTTTATATATGTAGGTGACCTTGTTTTGGGGGCATAAATAAATGTTCAGAATTGTGACTTCATCTTGGTGGATTTTCCCTGAGATGAATAAGTAATGTCCGTCCTTGTCTTTTTTGATTGATTTTAGTTTGAAGTCTATTTTATTAGAAATTAGAATGGCTACACTAGCTTGTTTCTTAGGACCATTTGATTGGAGAGTCTTTTTCCCAAGTCTTTACTCTAAGCTTGTGTGTCTCTTTGAAGTTGAGGTGAGTCTCTTGTATGCAGTAGAAGGATGGATTTTGTTTTTGTATCCATTGTGGTAGGGTGTGTGTTTTTATAGGTGAATTGAGTCAGTTGATGTTAAAGTATATTAATGACCAATGATTTCCTGTTATTTTGAGGGTTGTGTGTGTTTTTCTTCTTTGGATTTTTCTTCTGTGGGATTATCTATTACTTGTGGTTTCATGGGTATAAGTAGTTGATTGTAATTTTCCCTCCAGTGTTTTCTGTAGGGCTGGACTTGCTGAGTATAGTAGTCTCGGCTGGCAGCCATGGTCTTGTAGTATAATATCTTATCAGGACTTTCTTGCTTTCATTCTTTCCAGTAATGTGGTATTATTCTAATGGGTCTGAATTTATAGGTAACTTGGCCTTCTTTCTTTGCAATTTTTCCTTATTCTTATTCTGTAGGTTTATTGGCTTGATTATTATGTGGTGAGAAGACTTTTTCTGGGGGACTAGTCTATTTGGTATTCTGTAAGCTTTTTGTATCTTTATAGAGGCAACTTCCTTTTTAGGTTGGGAAGTTTTCTTCTATTATTTTGTTGAATATATTTTCTGTGCCTTTAAACTGATATTCTTTGATTCTGATTATTTTAAGGCTTCATCTTTTTATGGTGTCCTATATTTCCTGGATTTTTTGTGTTATGACTTTTTTTTGGTTTTCATGTTTTCTTTAACTTATGTATCTATTTCCACTATTGAATCTTTCACTCCAGAGAATCTCTCTTCCATCTCTTATATTTTGTTGGTTATGCTTGCATCTGTATTTCCAGTCTGTTTCTTTTTTTTAATATATACTTTTATTTTATGTGAATTGGTCTTTTGCCTGCATGTATAACTGTGTAGGGGTGTCAGATCTTGGAATTACAGACAGTTGTTAGCTGCCCTGTGGGTGCTGGGAATCAAATTCTGGTCTTCTAGAAGAACAGTTAGTGCTCTTAACTGCTGAGCCATCTCTCCAGGCCCTCCAATTTGTTTCTTAAGATTTTCTATTTCCAGCATTGCCCAGGTTTGTGTCTTCTTTATTGCTTCTATTTCAATTTTTAAATCTTGAAATATTTCCTTCACTTGTTTGATTGCTTTCTCTTTGTTTTCTTGACGGGATGTGTTCATTTCTTCCCATTATTAGTTTGTATTTTCTTCTGTCTTTAAGATAATTTCTTATTTCCCCTTTTAAGGCTTCTATTATCTTCATAAAGTTGTTTTCATTTTTTTGTGCTTCTTCTGCATTGCCATGCTCAGGTCTTCTTGTTGTAGAACCAGCAGATTCTGGTGCTGCTGTCTTGTTGTTTATGTTATGTTGCACTGGTGTCTGCCCATTGCTTCCTCAGTAGAATTTGTCTGAATCTCAGAGAGCTGATTTTGGCCTAATCTTTTCTGAGTGTGTCTGTCTGTCTGTCTCAGGAAGCCTCTCTTGGTCCAATCTGGGTTCTTGGTTCACTTGGAGCTATTGTATTGTATGTCACTGTGACCCCTCTTAATCAGGTAGGTGCTGAGATACTGAGAGTCTCAAGTAGATGTTCTTGATCCTCTTAGTCTCCTATTCTGCTGTGAGCTGGGTGTCTGTGGGTCTCTGGTTGCCGCTGAGGTCACTTGCCTTGGTGATCAGACTAAAGTTCAGTTTTCTATGGCTCTTGTATGTCACTACTCTAAGAAAATTCACCACCACTTTATTTTGCTTGTTAGTGACTATTTTATTGCTTTTTATTTGATGTATGTAGCACTTATGAAATAACAATGTATTATATCTTATTGCCAATATTCAATTGATTTTTTTTTAATGTGTGAATGCTAGGTTCACAAGGAATGAATCATATACCAGCACTTTCAGTTTTGTGCTTCTTCCCCCAAAATGACCATACATACTGCATTTGTTTTTAACATCAGCAGTTGTCATGCTGTATGCTATTTTTCCAATTCCTTCTCTTAAATTTTTTCACCATTACTTTTAGTAAGCATAGTCAGATGCATAGACTTGTGGAAATAGAAACATAATAAAGTAATTTTTAAAAATATTGTACAGAAAAAAATGCAAAAGAAAACCAAGTTGGCTAGTATAGGGAAAAAAAAGAGAAGATTCTTGTGTGTGTTGACTTTTCTCTGGCATTTTGTTTGTTTTTGAGACAAGGCTTTATTAAGCCCAAGCTGATTTTGAACTTTATTTGCATTTAGCTTGTCTTAATCTAGTCTGGCCTTAAGTTTCTCATCCTCCTGCCTTTATCTCCCAAGTGCTGGAAAAATTACGTGTATTCCTGTGAATATGTGTGGACACATTCATGCTATGGCATATGTGAGATGGTCTTTGGACACCTTTTAGGAGTTAATTTTCTCCTTTTACCACACTGGTTCCAGGGATAAAAAGATCAGGCTTGCAGCAAGAGTCTTGCTTGTATGCCCTCTATATGTAGATCTTAAGAAAAGTTGTTTACATGATGTTTATAGTAGGAAGATTTATGTTTTAATAGTTTTTTGATGCTGTGGGTTTGTTGGTTGCTATGATACTGTCTTAGGTAACCCAGACTGTCTTTGAACACTATAGTTTATTTTATGTAGCCAATAATGGATTTAAACTCCTGAAACTTTGCCACTTATTTCCTAAAGGCTGGCATTGCTGTCATGAGCTACCATGGTTCTGAAAACTCAAATCACTTTGCATATTTATTAGCCAGTTTTGTTTTCCTTTGTGAATTTGGAAAGTATGTTTTACATTCTGTGAAAAATAGTAAGATAGAAGAAGAAAACGTTATTGGTGAAAACACTTAAAATGTTTGGCTTTGTTTTTATTTTTTTATTCCTGTGGCCGAATTCTTACTATCACACCAGGTTGAGTGATTCATTAGGACTCACAGGGCTTTGCAGTGGGTTCATGGCTAGTTTTTGTTATAGTCGAGCTGAACATATTTAATTCTTCCAGTGGTTACTGTGGCACAGCATATGTCCCACATTTTGAGTTACTGAAATTCAAGATTCCTAAAAGGAATGTATGTGTAGCATCATCTCTATTTAATCCCGGACACTGAAACACTTCTGTCACTTCAGGAAAGTCTGATATCGCAGACCAAGGTTTTAGACTTTAGCCAAGCCCCCCTTATAATCTTCATGTTTTACAGGTCACAGTTTTTCTGCTCCGTACCCTATGAGATATTATACCCCAGGATAAATATTTGTTATTTATTTGTAGTAATATTTGGGATTTGTAGGAGATAACTAGGTTAAAAGCAAAGAAAATAAAATTAGAAAGGATCAAGTGGATAGGAGATTTCTTTCCCAGCTGAGGAGCTTTCAGCAGTTGGTGGCTGCTATTGGAAGGATGTCTCTTTGCCATGTCCACAGGAACAGCATTACTGGATTCAGTGGGTCACTAAAAAAGAAAAGAGAAAAAGAAAAGGAAGTCTGAAAAGCACATGTTGCAAGATGAATAAATATTAGTTAAGGTAGATAGGGGAGTAAGAGGTGATTATGATCAGAAGATATTTATACAAATATGAGGGTCTCAGAACAAATTTAAAAGGTTTTTAGAAGAATAAGTGGAAAAGATAATCTGGGTGATTTCATCTTTGAGAAACCTACTTCCATATTCTTGGATATGCCTTACATTCAAGCACCTTTTTTTCGGTTTGTGCTTCAGCCTGTATTAAAATGTTTTTAATGAAATCTTCAATCCTGCTTCATAACCAAAAAAGTAACCCATTACACAGATTGAATTAGGAGAAAAGTCTGTAATAAATGAAGATCTGAAACTGATTCCATTAAAACAATTAAATCCATCTCATGGTAAACCTTGTGTTTATAGTTTACAAAATTACAAAGATAGTGGTAAAGAGATTCACATCTTTCATCCCAACTATCCTATGTACCACCCTTTTACAACTAGTGAGGTTCTTAATGTTTCTGATTTCTGTGTTGGGGAAATTGAGGGATGACTGTCCCTCAGGGTAGGTATGTTGCTGCTGTTCTTGCTGTTACTTAGATAGAGAAGCACCTGTAGGACTTGTAGGGAATAACAAGGCCTAATAGACTCTCTTGGTAATTTACAAATAAAAATCATAGTAGTGTTCATGAATAATGTGTCAGGATTGCTATGAAATTTGAATGGAGTAATAGGTGGGCCCCTTCCATTTCATTTTCTTTGGTAAGATTTTCAGTAAATGGTAGTTTTTTATTCATTTTATTTTGTGTTTTACTATATTTGGAATATAATTGATATCCAAGTGTTGGTAATACCTTCTTTCTTCTTACCCCCTAGGAATTTTTAAGAGATATCTTCAATCTTCTGTTTTTGTTGCCCAGTCTAAAGGACCGACGACAGCCAAAGTGCAAATCACACTCTTCAAGGGCCGCTGCCTATGATTTGTTGGTAGAGATGGTAAAAGGGTCTGTAGAGAACTACAGGCTAATCCACAACTGGGTTATGGCACAGCACATGCAGTGTGAGCATTCTTCTTTTTATTCCGTCTTCATAAAATTGAACCTAGAAATGGAAAATCAAAGGATGTTGTTTCAAGAATCCATGTTTTACAGCTTTTGTTACTACTATATATTGTTGATAGAATAGTCAGTACTTATTTTTGATAGAAAAATATTTAGATATTTTAAATAATCGGGCTTTCTTTTCTTAAAATAATGTAATATCAAATAAAACAAAGCACTCTTATTTGTTTTTTCAATTAATTAGCTTTAAAATATGGGTTTTTTACATATTTGATATTTAAAAGTATAATATTCTATACATCTTAATTAGGTAATTAATGGAGGCAGTAGCTGCCAGTCAAATCAAGATATGTTTAAGTTTGTTTGGGGGCATCTTCTCCCTCTTTCATCAGCAGCCCATGCACCTTATAAATGGGACTACTGGCCTCATGAGGATGTGCGTGCAGAATGCAGATTTGTTGGATTGACTAACCTTGGAGCTACTTGTTATTTGGCTTCCACTATTCAGCAGCTTTATATGATACCTGAGGCAAGGCAAGCTGTCTTCACTGCTAAGGTAGAGTTATTATGTTATGGATAACTATTTTAGTTTATTTTCATTTTATTTACATTTAATTTAAGGTTTATTATGTGGAATAGTTTGTTTCTTTAGGAGTAATATAGTTTCTGGACCTTATACTCTGCATAATTAATATTGTATTTCAGTAAAAATAAATACAGATTTTAATCACATAAAGATAAGCACTCAAACAGTATACAGATACTGTGTTTGTTTCTTTTATTCATAACCCAAAATAAATAAGTTTGTGAACCTACTTTGAATAACGTGTTTTGTGGATTTTGTTTGTTTCTTACATCTGATTTTAGACTTCCTTGGTCAATGGCCTTTGTCTCCCCCACCCTCCTTCTATAATGTGGTATAGACCTTGTTTGAATTCTTTAATCTGTTTTAGTTACTCTTCATGTTATATAATTTATATTATATTTATATGGGTTTAGGGTTTTTTTAATATGTTATGTTGGATTTTAAAATGTAGTGTCTATATAGATTGATGATAGTTAAAAATAATTCCATAATGGGTTTGTTTACTTTATAAAAAGTCTTGAAACTAAATTAAGTGAACTCCTCAGTATTGTTTTGTAAATGCAAAATGATGATATCATACCAAAGAATGATACCAAAGAATCATATTTTTAGTGATTTTTTTTTCCCCCTTGATAATGACTTGGTACCTTAAATATTAATGAATGCCTTATACTTTTAGTATTGTCAATAATTAGCATCAACAGAAAGAACACTAGATGTGCTTATTTTGAGTAGATCTTCTAAGTAATATTTTCAGTTAAAAACAAAACCTCAGGAATAAAGAGGTGGACATCACTTCCTGTTTTTCCAAAGGACAAGTGTTCAGTTCCCACCACCCATGTCAGGCTACTCATAGCTGTCTGTAACTCCAGCTGCAATGGATTCTACACCCTCCTCTGGCCTCTACAGGCACCTGTACTCACTTCCTGCCTCTAGACACATAAACACACAACAGAATAAAAAGTAAAATAAATCTTTTTTAAAAATTGAATTTTGATCTAAATATATTTTGTGTTTTTCAAAATTGCTTTACTTAGCTGGGTGTGGTAGTACACACCTTAAGCTTAACAACTGGGGAGGTTGAGATGGTCAGATCTCAAGATTGATGCCAGCCTGGTCTACATGGTGAATTCCAAGACAGCCACTGCTACACAGAGAAAGACTCTGTTTCAAAAAAAAATTTTTTTTTTTTCTTTTTTATCTTCATGAAAAATTTTTATGTGTTGTGTCGTAGAGCAGCCACACACTCACTGTTTAGTTAGGGTAAATTGAACTCTTCCTACCTGTCAAGTTCTGGAATTGTTTTCTGTGGTAGCACTGTGCATATATTAGATCTGTTATAGTTGGTAAATTTAAATTTTAAGTGACCTTATAATATTAAATATTAGGACTGTCATATTGAAAGTATACATATAGACTTTTTGCCATTTGTTGATTCTTTTTATTTAAACTTATTAGTCATAAATTTTTTTAATATATGATAGACAGATTACTCTTACTGTGTATCCTTAACAAGCTCTGAAACAACAAAACAATGGTATTTTTATACCTTATAAGATTGACACAAATAACTGGTGTATCATTTCTGAACAGATGGTAGAGTTAATATGCCAAAATATTCTCATCATCTTCAGAATGTGTTAATAGCTTGTAATGGTGGTAATTCCTCCACTATAGATTTATTTTAATACTGAAATTGAAGTTTAGCCTTGTCTACTCAGTGTTTGACATGTATATGGGTCTCTTATAAAGGCCTATATTTATAATTAACTCCACCAAGCATGGAGGTACTTAGTAAGAGTTTCTGATCCAGCCTAGCCCTGAGATCCAGACCAGCAGCCCCAAATAATTACACAAAGTCTTAAATTAATTACATGTTGTTTGGCCTGGGGCTCAGGCATATTACTTGCTAATTCTTACTCTTAAACTAACCCATGGTTAGCCAAGTACTTTTTCTCAGAGCAGGATTTTATTTTCTTTCCTCTGTGCCTGCCTGGCGTCTCTTCTGTGCTCTTCCTCTTCCCGGAGTTCTCTTAGTCTAGTGGCCCTGCCCATATTTCCTGTCTGCCTTCTTGCCAATCAGCATTTTATTAAACCAATAGGAGGGACAAATATTTACAATGTGCAAGAGCACAATCTTGCAGCAGAAGCAAACAGTGATTGTTCCACTTGGAAGGTGGGAGTAGGAGGATTCCAAGTTTCAGGCTGTTTAGTCATTGTTCTGTTGCTATGAAGAGACACCATGACCACAACTCTTATAAAGGAAAGCATTTAATTGGGTCTGTCTCATTATTTCAGAGCTTTAGTCATGGCAGGGAATATGGTGGCTGAAAGTTCTACTTCTGAATCCACAGCAGCAACAAGAAGAGAAAACCACTGGGTCTAGCTTGGACTTATATAATCTCAGAGGTCACCCCTGCTAATATATACTGCCTTCAACAAGCCCACATCTCTTGTTCCTCTCAAATAATGCCACTCCCTAAGCATTCAAGTATATGAACCTATGGGGGCCATTCTTATTAAAAGCACCACACAGGCTATCTAAGCAGCATGAGAATCTATTGTCTTTTCATAAGTGGAGGATGACTGATTTGGCACAAAGCTTGGTTGCACAGGCCATAACATTTTTAATTTGACACTTAGCACTATGTAAAAAGCCGGGGTGGGTGTGGGGGGTGCCCATTGTGATTCCAGTGTTGGGAAGGCAGATACAGGGCAGTCTTGCTGCTTGTTCACAAACCAGCCTATCCAAAGAACAAGAAGTCACAGTGGCAGACTATCAAAAAATAATGTGAAAGCTCCTGAAGTCAACACTAGTGGTTGACTTCTGGCCTCCATGCATGTATATGCAGCAAACACAAATTAATAAATAGTAAAAACAGTTAGGTTGTTAAGTAAGCCAGATTTCCCAGTCACAGATTGTAGTGTTTCAATTGTTGCAAAATCATAAACTATTCCTCTTTAGTATTGGAGTGTACTGTTCGAGAAAAAGTAAATATGTGATTAATTGATTCAGAAATGTGATTTGTAATATATGGGTTAACTTCTATAAGAAAATGTATTACATATAGGAAATGATTTTTATTCTTGTGAATCAACACAGTACCAAATGACGTGATCTAGAAAGCAATTTTTAGAAAGATCTCTCTCTCTTTCCATCATAATGGAAAATATATGTGCCACTGTATTTAGTATAATGAAAAAAACCTGATATTTTAGACTATAACGGTAATGAGAGAGTGAAATGTGAAGTGTTTTCTTGCCCAGAACTGAAAGGGTAAAGAGAGGACAGTGTTCAGCACATTTGTAGGTCTGCTAGGAAGGTTAACATTGCCACCATTCATATTTTGACCAAGTGTTTTCTTTTTGACTTTCAGTATTCAGAAGATATGAAACACAAAACCACACTTTTGGAACTTCAGAAAATGTTTACATATTTAATGGTATGTTTGAAAAATGTGGAGAAAAACTATTAAGTGACTGTTAAGATTATAGTGTCTTTATTATAAAGACTTTAACAATCACAGCTGAGTTACCTGTGTTCTGTTCATTTCTCCTTCATTTCTGTCATGGGTTATCATTGGTTAGGGTTTCTATTGCTGTGATGAAGCACCATGACCAAAAGTTGCGGGGGGGGGGGGGAGGTTGACTTACACGTCCACATTATAACCTATCACTGAAGAAAGTTAGGACAGGAACTCAGAGCAAGAACCTAGAGGTAGTAACTGAGGCCATTGAGGAATACTACTTACTGGATTGTTCAGCATGTTTTCTTAAGGAACCCAGGACCACAATTCTGGGATGGTTCCATTCACAATGGACTGGACCCTCCCCCTTTTATAGCTAATTTAGAAGATGCCATTCAAGCTTGCCTACAACCTGATAATCTATCCCTTTCTCCCTCTCTTCCTCCTTTCCTCCCTTTGTCTTATACACTAAGCTGGCCTTGAACTTTTCTGCCTGCCTCTACCTCCCAAGTGCTGGGATTGAAGATGTGCCATACTACCACTCTTCTGCTTTACCTCTTTTATACAAGTTTTTTATTTTTTGTTTCTTTTTTTTTTTTTTTAACTTTTATTTATTTATTTATTTGCCTTGGTGTTTGCCTGGAACTGGAACTACAGACAGTTGTTAGCTGCCATGTGGGTGCTGGGAATCGAACCCGGGTCCTCTGGAAGAGCAGACGGTGCTCTTAACCGCTGAGCCATCTCTCCAGCCCCCTATACAAGTTTTTTAACTGATTTCTCTTTGTCCTTAAGTCTTATGTCCATGGTAGTAAAAGTAATTGATTTAAAAAAAAAAAAAATGGCTCTTGAGCTGGCCACACACAACTTTAAGCCAAACACTTGGGAGGCCAAGGCTGGCCAAACCCTGAGTTCAAGGGCAGCCTGGTCTAGAGATAGAGTTTCAAGACAGCTAGAGCTACACAGAGAAAACTTGTCTCAAAAAACAAAGGTCTTTTTTTATATCAGTACCTCACTTCAAACTGTTTAGTTCTTAGGAGTTTGTTGAGTTTGTTTTCTAGCACTCACACCATCAATCAGTTCACTGTTGCTTATAAGTCCAACTGACTTCCTTGGGCGTGCACACACATAAAATTTAAAATAGAAAATATTTTTTATGGTATTTCTTTTTTACATCATTTGTTGTGATTATAATTTTGTTACATTTCTCTCTTTCCTCTAAGCTCTCCCAGATATCCTTCCCTGTTTTCTTTCATGTGCATGCTCTTTTTTTCACCAGTTGTTGTTACAAGCAGATATGTGTGTCTACATATATTTATCCCTCAATAAAACCTATTCAGTATATAAAATTGTTCTTGCATATGTGTTTTTATGACCTACCATTTAGCACCAGACAATCACATTACACAGAGCTCATGACCCAAAATATTTTTAAAACACTAAGTCTTTCTTTCTGGGCATTATTGTTATTGTATTCATGGTCTTATTCATGCCATTCACCCAAGTCCAGTCCTAATAACATCCTTTGGAGCTTACCACCCAGTTGTGTTCCCACATGTTCAGTAATGTTAAAGCCATCCCTTCTGCCTTTTCACTCATCCTTAGGACTCTTCTCTGTGTTCTTCCTGTTGGCTGATCAACTAGAGATCTTAGATTCAACAGAGTAGTTTGAAGTCTCAATGCTTCTTTTCTTCCTCTGATATATTGAAATTTGTTACAATCTTCAGACAGATAATTTCATATATATTCCTGTATTCTAAGACTGAATAAGTGTTCTGTTTTTTTGTTAAAAAATAAATAAATATAAGATTAGAAAATAACTTAGTTTGTTTGATGCTAATTTTTAATATCATCTCATTTGGGGACAGGGTATAACTATATAGGTAGGCTTTGTACTTAAAATCCTGTCCCAGGATTATGAAAGAGTGATAGCAATAGAGGCACATCACCACCATACTGTGGTTTTTACATTTTTCTTTTATGAGAGATGGGACATGTTTGAAGTGAGGAAATCAGAACTGCTGTTTAGACTACTCCCTTACCTCCCCACCCTATGGGTTTCATGTATTTCCCTGACTTTCCCTGAACTCACTCCGTTGTCTAAGTCGACCTCAGTCTCAGGGGTACTCCTGCCTCTGCCTTCTGAGTGCTGGGATTAAAGGCATACGTTTTAAACTAAACTACTTTTAATAGGATTATGTAAAATTTATTGTTCATAAAGCTTTCTCAATTTGCAGAAGTTTATTTTTTGCTTTTTAAATAAAGCCTGGGCCTCTTGAGTTTCAGTAGTAACTTTGTAAAGTGAACTTTTGATCTCAACACCAGGACCATTAAACTAAAAATGCAATGCAACTCAAGGAAAAGTGAAGTGAAGAGAAAGAGAGAATCTGGGAAAACATGTTTATCTAAGCTGGTTATATGGAGTACTCCTCCAGCTCTAGTAGTTAGGGGGCTCAAACACATGCACAGTTACTTTAAAGTCTGCTTGGGTGCATAGTGAAACCAGGTATTCAGGAGGAAGAAGCACAACAGAAAACTATAGTTTTATCATTTGCTTTGCTGATTTTTTTCTTTGATTTTTTATCATATTTTGTGCAGGGACAGAGTTTGTTTGTTTGTTTTGTGAATGTGGTGATACATTGTATATCTAATAAAGTTTGCCTGAAGTACTTGGGATTTTATGCCTATGTTCCCAGGACTTAAACATACAGGCCTTTAACCTTAGCTCTAGGAAAGTTGACACAGAAAGTGAGATAGCTGTGAGGAGAAAGACAGATAAGGCTGGAGGAGGCAGGATTTGAGCCTACCTGCCTCCTTCTCTTTGGGCTGAGGACTCAGGTATTCAGTCTGATGATTCCCATGGAGTGACTAGGTGAGAAGTGGCTGTGGCTTATTTCCCTGGCTCTCTGATCTTTCAGCTTTTCTCAAATATTTGGCTTTGGGTTTTTAATTATCTGATCAAGTAGAATTTGTGCACTAGGTAGATTTGGGGGTTTTGTTTGTTTGCTTTTTGTTCTTCTATTTTTGAGCTAGGGTTTCTTGTAAACCCGGGAGTTTATAATTCTTTGTAGCCAAGGCTAGCCTTGAATTTCTAATCCTCCTGCCTTTACCTTTAAAGTGCTGGGATCAGTGGCGTATTCCACCCTATGTAACTTTGTTGTTGTTTATTCAAAAGTGTTCTGATCATTTCTACATTGATTTTCCTCCTCCCCTCTTTTTCAGGAGAGTGAGTGCAAAGCATATAACCCCAGACCTTTTTGTAAAACATATACCATGGACAAGCAGCCTCTTAATACTGGGGAGCAGAAAGATATGACAGAGTTTTTTACAGATCTGATTACTAAAGTTGAAGAGATGTCTCCAGAACTGGTTAGTACCAGAATACTAAAAAATTTGTTTGAAGTTAATGTAAGTTTGGATTTTAATCACTTTGATTTGTTTTATATTAAAGAAAAATACCGTCAAAAGCCTATTTGGAGGCGTGATTACAAACAATGTTGTATCCTTGGTAAGTGTATCTGTTTGTTGTTAAAAAGATTTTCTTTTAAAGCTTATAATAAATTGCTAATTTTTGTTTGTTGATTTATCTAGGATTGTGAACATGTTAGTCAGACTGCTGAAGAGTTTTATACTGTGAGGTGCCAGGTGGCAGATATGAAGAATATTTATGTGAGTGATACTGGATATGACTTGAGATTGTTTTATGATTTATAAATGCATATATGAAAGGTTTATTGTCTTAAGAAGAAATAACTGTTTTCATGTATTTTCTTTCATGTTTTGCTATTTAAATGTTAAAGATAGACCACAAAACTGGTTACTTCCTAGCCAAAATGTCTTTAAAAGATAGAGTTTAGGGCTGGAGAGATGGCTCAGAGGTTAAGAGCACTGACTGCTCTTCCAGAGGTCCTGAGTTCAATTCCCAACAACCACATGGTGGCTCACAACCATGAGATCTGGTGCCCTCTTCTGGCACACAGGCATAGTAGAGGCAGAATGTTGTAAACATAATAAATAAAATCTTTAAAAAAAAAATAAAAGATAGAGTTTATATGAGAAAAAAATTAATTTGAATTTGCTTTTTGTTAAAAAAGAAAAGAAACTGATTTTCTTTGTATTTTCTAACCAAATTGAGTGCTGTAAATTTGTCAATGTCTTAATGTGGTTTTATATACAGGAATCTCTTGATGAAGTTACTATTAAAGACACCTTAGAAGGGGACAACATGTACACTTGTTCTCATTGTGGAAAGAAAGTCAGAGCTGAAAAAAGGTAATGCCTTTTGAAATGTAATTTTTATAATTTTGCTAAACCACCCAGTGGATTTAAAAGACACTAAGGATAAGCCAGTGCTGACCTTTTCCAAATGTGTGTAAATATGATGTAATTATCTTGAATAAACAGTACATTATGGCGACTCAGGTAATATTAGCTGTTTGGAGCTCAGAATCACTCAGTAACTTTTATTATTCAGTGAGCTTTCATGTAGCATATTCAGTAAGGTTGAAAGAATCTCCAGACTTGCCACAAACCTGTGTTTTCTAAGGATAGACATGTAATACAAGAAGAGTGATCATTTTTGTTAGTCTACACTGACTCAGATGGTGAGTTTTAGTGACTGCTTCCTAAAGAATAATAGGTAACTTTATACAGTATTTATTTAGTAATTTTACATGATTAAATTCAGTTAAAACGTCATGTTGTAGTAAAATACTACTACTATTATTAATGTCAAAATTATTTCCTATTTAACAATTGAAGATAGGGAATAACAGAATGATCAAAGTTAGTTCCAAATTATGAAATTCTATTCTCTTAGACAGCAGATGAACAGTTACTGCATCACAGTGTAGTCCAGCTGGACATGAATTTTCTCACTGGGAAATGTGTAAACAGTGACTGTTGACTGGATCTTGGAAAGAGGTCTGCGTGGAAGCTAGATTTGGGAGTTAGTTAAAATTTCAGTTTAAAAGTACTAAGTTTTTTGTGTTTAACAGTACTTTCAAAATGTTTTTCCTTGTATTGTATTGACACTACTTGGCATTGCTCATGGTTTTTTTTTTTATTTTTATTTTATGTGAATTGGTGTTTTGCCTGCATGTATAACTGTAAGGGTGTCAGATCCTGGAATTACAGACAGTTGTTAGCTGCCATGTGGATGCTGGGAATCGAACTCAGGTCCTCGGGGAGAACAGTCAGTGCTCTTAACTGCTGAGCCATCTCTCCAGCCCCGGGATTGCTCATGTTTTGATTCATTCATCACAAATACTTTTTCTTGAGTTAAAATTTTTTATAGAATTTCTTAGAAAATAATAGTTGAACTGTTCTCAAAGGGGAAAAAAGGTGGGGACTAAGTGGAACTAGAGAGATGGGGAAGATTCTTGCTAAGTGAATGGCCTTGCTGGTGATTTTTGTTTACTTCCCATTATTCACATTGAGTGGCAACCATTTGTAATTCCAGCTCCAGATGAGCTTTTGAGGGCACCCATATTTATGCATATGAAGCACTCCCTACCCCTCACGCCCTGTGTGCGCATGCACACGCACATGCAAATTATCAAAATATAGGGGCTAGAGAGGTGGCTCAGTATGTAAGAGCACTCGGTGTTCTTCTGAAGGACCTGAAGTTCAGTTTCTATCACCCATGTCCAATGGCTTTCAACAACTGCCTGTATGTAATTGTAGCTTCAGGGGCTGAGTATAGTGTGATGGTTGCCTTTAGTCCCAGCACTCAGAGGAGGCAGAGGCAAGTGATTCTCTGTGAGTTTGAGGCCAGCCTGGTCTAATATTGAGGTTTTAGGATAGCAGAAGCTATATAGTAAGACCTTGTCTTCAGATAAGCCAAAACCAAGAATATAACTTCAGCTTCAGGTTATCCAGTGTCCCTTCTAGCCCCATGGATACTCCCATATATGGCTTACATATATACAGACACCCTGAAATACATATAAATAAAAATGAATTTTTTAAGAAATAATTCTTAAAATACATAACTTCCTTTACCAATTTATGTAAACAATTTACAGTCTCTCTCACTTTTATGTATTTCTGTTCTTTCATGTTTCACATATCAATTTGGATGTGTCTGATGTATGAGTTTATGTGTATATACTGTATGCAAGGATACACATAAACATGTGTGCATGTATATATGGAAGCCGAAAGTCAATGTTCGGTATCTCTCCATCTTGTTGGGTTTTTTTTAGACAAGGTATCTCACTGAACATGGAGTCGGCTGCTTAAGTAGGCTATCAGGCCAGCACATCTCAAGGACCTTCCTGTGTCTTTCTTGTCAGTGCTGAAAGTATAATCACGTGGCATTGCTCCGGGTTTTTACATGACTATTAGGGATCTGAACCTGAGGTCTTTGTGCTTACCTAGCAGGTGCCTTACCAACTGTGCCAACTTCCTAGCCCTTTGTCCTTCCCTTGCTATTCAAGTGTTTGTGGGGGTGGGTCAGTGAAATGGATCAGCAGCTAAAAGCTTTTATATCACAAGCCTAAAGACCCAGGTTCAACCACTAGAGCCCTCATAAAAACTGACTGTGTGGATATATGCACCTGTCATCGCAGCCCTCCTAAAGTAAGATAGGAAATGGAGACAGTCACTTGGAAGCTTACAGACTATTCTGCTATATACAGTACAGCAGAAATGAGAGAACCTGCATTAACAAGGTGTAAGGAAAAAATCAGACTGCTGAAATTGTCTCTGATCTTCATACATGCATGCATACATAACATGTACATTAAGAAATTTTCAAAACCTTTTAAAAATTGTGCTAGCACTCACGTGAAAAGCTCGCTGTGAAGCCAAAATAGGAAGATGCCAGTAGTAAAAATGGCATGCCCTAGGTTCATTGAGAGTCCCCTTTTTTGTTTTTTAAACAAAACTAAAAAAGGTAGAGGGGCCATCAAGGTACTCAGTGAGTAAAGACACTTTTTGCCAAGACCTACAACCTAAGTTTAATTATTTGGACATACATTGTGGAAATAGAAAACTAGCACCAGCAAATTGTCCTCTGCCCACCATACCCAGGCCATGGCACATGCTCTCCCACACATATATACAAGAGTATTCACATATGTACATACACTAATAAAAATGGTAAGATATTTTAACTATGAACAAAATAAAATGGAAAATAGTATATGTCATCTAACATCAACCTCTAGCTTCCCATAGGCTTACCAATTGTGGGGCCTGAATGGGTAAGCACCCAACTATACACTAAAAAAAGTGACTAAGTATATTTCTACTTTAAGTTGATGATTTAAATCATTGCAGCACAACGAGAACTAAGATAATTTCGAAATAAACATTTAACAAGTTTGTTTCCCTCCCCCCACTTTTCAGGGCATGCTTTAAGAAATTACCTCGTATTCTGAGTTTTAATACTATGAGATACACATTTAATATGGTCACAATGATGAAAGAGAAAGTGAACACACACTTTTCCTTCCCTTTACGTTTGGATATGACACCCTATACCGAAGATTTTCTAATGGGAAAGAGTGACAGGAAAGAAGGTAAGTTCATCTTTCTCAGTTCTCTGTTGATAAGTCTATTAATAGGGAATTTGTATGAATGCAGAAAATGTCAGTCAATGATAAAGTCAGTTACATGGTTTTAAAAGTTAAATATAATCTTAGAAATTTTTTTATTAAAAGTATTTTTATATGTAAGGGTGCTGTGTCTGTATGATTGTCTGCATGCCATATAGAGTGCCCACAGAAGCCAGAGAAGGGTATTAGATTTCCTGCAATTGGAGTTATAGATGTTCATGAGTCACATGTTTGGTATTGGGAATCCAACCAGGTCTTATGTAAAATCAGGCTGTCTCTCCATCTCTTAAAGGAAAATTCTGTTGGAGACAGTGTAATATACTTACTCACTTAGCTAATAAATATTTAGACTCTTTAAGGACCATGTTCAGGCATTTTTTTTTTTTCCAGGCACTGTTTATGCCCCTGGAAAACTGAGGTCTAGGTGGTTAAGTCTTCTTATATTAAACTTGAAATTGTAGTAAGTTGACAGATGCATTCAGTGTGTCACAAGTCTTGGAGAATTAAGACTGCAATGAGAGAGTCGTATTTAAGTAGAGAGTATTTAAGAGAAGTTAGGAAGAGTTTGAGCAGAAGGGATAAGTTTTTGAATACAAGGGTAGCAGAATGATCAATGAGACAAAGGCATAATGTTTCTGGCTTTGGGCCACATTTACAGTTTTTTCCTTTTCTTTTGTTTATTATTTATTGTATGACTCTTAGATTGTTTTTGGTTTGTTTGTTTCGTCTCGTTTTTTAAAGTCAGTTTCTCGGTATAGCCCTAACTACCCTGGAACTCTGTAGACCTTGCTGTCTTCAGAGTTCTGTCTGCCTCTCAAGTGCTGGGATTAAAGAATGATCAAAAGTAAGGGTATGTAATTCTTGTAAACTACAGTGAAGACAGTGGTTTATAGGAGAAAATGCCAATAGATAGGTAGAATTAATGGACTTAAACTTGTTTTTGGTGCAGATAATTGAACATAGATCTTTGTGCATGTTATAGTAATCTACCAATATAGCCCTAGACCCTAGAGTTCATAATTAGTTGAATAAATGAATTATTTTATTACCCTTTGTGGTATAGATTATTCCTAAGGTATCAGTAATAAAATATTGATAATACCACAAAGCTTTGCTTCCCTACATAGTCTATTTGGTTTAGTACTAGAGAAGGGATGAGGAGCCATGAGAGACCCATTTTAACAGTAGTAAAGAGGAATTTGAATTAGTATTTTAAAGTTTCCACAAAAGAACATTGCCAGGAAGAATAGTTCCAAAAATAATTGATAGAAAACTTTGATTATACTTATCACAGCAATTTGATTTAAAAATTAAAGTAGTAAACCAGGTTTTAGTAGCAGTGACCTTTATTTCACAGATAGAAAACCACCAAACTATTGGAACTATTTCAAAATTATTCAGATTTATTTAAATGTACCTTAAGAATCACAAGGCTTTTAGAAGTTTTAGTTGTTGTTTTGTTGGTTGGTTTTTGGTTTTTGTTTTGTTTTGTTTTGTTTTTTTAAAAAGACAGGGTCTCACCATGAAGCCTTTCTATGCAGATGAGGCTGGCCTGAAACTCCTGCATCTGCCTCCCAAGTGCTGGAGTCCAGGACATCTGGTCCACCACTGGGCTTTTTGAAGGACAAGGACCTGGGAGGGGAAGGTTGGAAGGGCTTGCTCTGGCCTCTTACATTCCTTACATTACTCCAGTGCCTAGCATTGTAATGAATATACAGTAGTCTCACAGAGTAGGAAATGAAAAATGTAAGCAGTAAGTTATAGTATATTTCTTCAAGGGTACTTAATTCTTCAAAGATAGGAGAGGAGAATGCAATCAATCACATGTACAAAAGGAATATAAAGTTAGGGGAGATAGCTTTCATTAGAGTTTGTATGTTTATAAATTTCAGTAAGTGATCTCATAGTAATAAATTTAAAAATGTAGATAAAGAAGTAGTCATACCTTTTTACCAGACCATTTTGAAAATCATAGTGAAACTTCATCTCATCTATGCTTCATTGTATTTTTATGCCATGTTTTGTCTCATACATGGTAAGAACATATTTATAATGGAGTTTTTTAGGCTATTAATGATGTGTTGAAGTCTTAGCATTGCATATTAAGGCTTCTCAGCCACTGCTTTCCACTGTGGCTATTTTCTTTTTACTGTAATTTAATTCCCAGTTTAGACTGTGTACTGAAGCAAATCTACTCTGTCTTGCTCCTACATTTAGCTTTTCTTTTTTGTGTGTTGATGGTTGATGGTAGTGTAGATCCCAGACTATACACCATTTTTAGATTTGTCAGGTCAACTGTAATTTTTTTGCTTAATGTCTTCTGTTAGCTTTTGATTTTAAAACTGTTCAGATTAGAATGATGCCTTTATTTTTATGAACACCATCCTCCTAATATGTATCAATACAGTGCTTAGCATGTGACAAAAAAATTGAAAAGCAGGCAGTACTAAAAGGCTAGTTGAGTTAAACATATAGTTTATTTATCACATTGTGTTACCTATAATTATGTATTAATACATGGTTAACTTTTCTCAATTAATGGTATGCTTCTTGTAGCGTTAGGCTATGGCCTTACAATAGTTTTTATATACCTATTTCATATATATATAGCTATTCTGTTTTTGGTGCATAAATGCCTTAAAAAAAGTAATCTTAAAATGACATTGTTTGTGATATCAAAATGACTGCCATTATCTCATGTAAATTAGGTTTTAAAGAAGTCAGCGACCATTCAAAAGACACAGAAAGCTATGAGTATGACTTGATCGGAGTGACTGTTCATACAGGAACAGCAGATGGTGGGCACTACTATAGCTTCATCAGAGATATAGTCAATCCACATGCTTACAAAAACAATAAGTGGTAAGTTTTGAATGTTTTCCTTTTTTAAAAATTTCTCCTATTTTTAAATATATATGTTTATGGTAGTTCTTTCTTCTGATGAATATTTAATTTTCTGAAAACTTCTATGAAATTAAGAAAAGAAAACATTGAATAAGTTACAAACTTTGTGTGTGTGTGTATGTATCTTGTCTGTAGACGGAAAGGTAGATGCATCTAGGTCAGAGAACAACTTGTGAAGTTGGTTCTCTTATTTCCCCGTGTTGATTCCAAGGATCCAGTCCCAGCTGTCATACTTGGCAGCAAGTACCCATACCTGCTAAGTCATCTTGATGATCCAGAAAAAAAAAATTAATTGAAGGCAACTTTCAAACAATAGAAATCAGTTATTAAATGTATATGTATGGCCCTTAAATTTTGAGAATTTGATAAATTCCATCCTCTGGAAAATGAGCTTTATGAGCTTTCTATATTAACCAGTGTTAGAGATTCATAGACAAATCGTACCCACCTTACCCTTTGTTCATTCTGACAGGAGCTTTTTCCGGAATGCCTCTCTTGAGTGGTTACAAAGTCTTTTGCATGCTCTTTAGAAGTCATCTGCATTCACTCTCTGTTCACCTTACCTTATTCCTTCCATGTTTTGTTTTTATCAAGTTAGCATTAGTTATATAGTGACTGTTTTTAGTCTTCAGTTGTCTTTAGGAAGTATCCTTAAAGGGACTGTCCTTGTGCTTAGACCCTCATCTAATTTTTGGAAATAACTGCTTTGTACAAAATACATAGACACCAGAATTGACCTACATACAGTTAGAAGAATGGTTGCATTTAGCTCTTGTTTCTGTTTCTTTCAGATATTATGGCCAAAAAAAGTGTCCTTAAAAAAATACCAGTTTCATCCTTTTTTCTCCCTCCAGCCTCTCACCCTTACATTTTTTTAGTTCACTTGGATATATTTTAATGAATATATTGTATTGTTTTGTTCATATTTTTAAAAATGATGTCTGTATCTAAGAGGATTATCACATTTCTTAACTTTATGTAATTGTTTTATGTTATATTTTAAGTATACTTTATTTTTGTTAACATCCAATAATTTTGTTAATATCTGTCATGTTGGGTGTGTGCATGTATGAAGTAGGGATGGAATCCGGTTCCTTACATATGTGAGGCAAGTGCGAACTACTGTCCCCAATTCAGGTGTGCCAGATTTTTAGGGCGATTTTTTCCTGTTTTTAAAAAAACTATTGTCCCAGTTTCTGGAATAGAGTTATAAAAATAAGAATTTATTAGAATTTACCTCATCAAATAATGTGACTAATATAAGTAATAGACACAATTCAGAGACACCTAGTACACAGTTCGGAGACACCATTTGATCAATACCATATACTTTATTGTAGGTATCTTTTTAATGATGCTGAGGTAAAACCTTTTGATTCTGCTCAACTTGCCTCTGAATGCTTTGGTGGTGAGATGACGGTAAGAATGTTTAAGAAAGAAGATAATGTTTAAATGGTATTCTGTGTCTAAATATGCTGTGTCTAGCATTTTTTAGACATATATATAAAATTATTCCGAGAGTATTTCCTATAGGGTTTTTTTGTTTTTTTTAAGAACAGTAAAGAAAACACTTCTTCAGTTAGCAAATAGTTTTGAAAATTTTCTGGTCTCATTCTTTCTTACATTTTTTTTTTTAAAAGAGCCTTAAATATTTCAAATCTTTATTTTTAAGAATGTCTTCCTCTGAATCTTACCATGACCATTAATTTATTCATAATACAGCAAAGCTGGTTCTCTTTTTTAAAATAAATTCTTTCCTTTTTTTGTATCACACACACACCTATAGTTTTCCAGAGATATTAATAGACTCTTCTTTTCCCTATGCTTTAGAGGTAGCTTCTCCCCCACCTCCCTTTTTTTTTTTTTTTTTTTCCTGAGACAGGGTCTTTATATGTCACCCTGGCTGTCCTGGAATCACTCTGTAGACCAGTCTGGCCTCCAGCTCAAGAGAACTTCCTGCTTCTGCCTTACAGGTGCTGGAACTAAGGTGTATACCACCACCACCACCACCACCACCACCAAGCTAGAGGTGGCCTTTAATGCTCTCAAAAGCCCTCCAGTATTTGTCTTGTCTTGTATTACTGAAATTATCTTCTTACAGTATGTTTTCTAGGCTCTTCCTGTTTCTTTCCTTTTCTTCTCTGCTGCTTTTTTTTTTTAATCTCTGCCTAATTATTTTTTTTCCTATATCTTTGGTTTATTAGCCTCTTTTTCTGTCAGACACAAGTGTTTTTTCTCATGTATATGTTCACATGTCCATCATGTACAAAAAGTTATTGCTCCAAGGCTCAATTTTTTATTTTCAAAGATTGAGATAAATTGTATATTTTGAGAGGTTTTTTCTTTTCTTTCCTTTTTGTTTCAAACTTGAGGATTATTTTATTTGGTTACAATAAATTATATAGAGGCATGCCATAAGTCTTGATATCTTCAAGAAGGAAGGTGGAGATGATAGTCATTTTCTGATCCTTTTGAGTTAGGGTCAGCAGTGGAGGTCTGCAAAAACAGGGAGGGAGGAATGTCCAGAGAAAACTATGTCAGGGCAAGCATTCTTATGGCTTGTAGCCAAAGAAGAGCTACAAAGGAGAAAAGGTATTTTTTTAATCAAAAGATAAATATTTCAGCTTTTTTATCTAAAATGTTGCTGAAAATATACATATTATATTTAGTCCTTTTTTTATTTAACCACATTGAGAAAAATTAGGTGCATATCAATTATCTTTTTGCTATGTTTTCATTTGTTTTATTTTTATTGTTGTTACAATAATGTCCATCACAATTGTTATAGTACTCAGCATCAGTACAATGATGTTAGGATATACTAACTAAGTTTGTGAAGTTCATAGGCCTATTTTTGGATAACTGCTGTGGCTCAAACCATGACTTTGTATATGTTGTGCAACCTCTTTAATACTATGATATATTTGTAGTTCCGGGTGAGTGGCTTTGTTATTGTTATTGTTATTGTATGTGTTACTGAATATTGATAGGGGCTTTGTACACATTAAACAAGTGCTCTACCATTGAGAGTGCATTCATAGAAATCATATGTACAACCCCAGCTCCAAGTACATAGGATTTATATGAATGCACTGTTATTTTAAAGTTATTTGCAAGATTACTTTGAAGTGTTATAAGGCATTTATGAAATTACGTAAAAACCTTACTAAGTAATTTTTTTCACAGACCAAAACCTATGATTCGGTTACAGATAAATTTATGGATTTCTCCTTTGAAAAGGTGATTTTTTTTATATTTAATAATTTAACAATGTATTTTTTATATTAAATTATAATTGTCAAAAATTAAAATATGTTTTTCCCTTATTTTATAAAGACACATAGTGCATATATGCTCTTTTACAAACGTATGGAACCAGAAGAAGAAAATGGAAGAGAATACAAATTTGATGTTTCATCAGAGTTACTAGAGGTAAAAATTAATTTGATTTTTAGCATCAGTTTAAACTATGTTTGGTGTTTGTGCAATAAATACTTGAGTATAAAAGCAAGCAGTGCAGTATTAATATCTGTAGTCCCAACTAGATCTTCGCATATTTACAAAAGTGTCATGGCAATACTGATTTATATGATAGGTGAATGAAAATGAATATGGTGCTGGAGGAAATGGCTCAGCCCTTAAGAATGCTGCTGCTCTTGCCAAACAGAGAGCTCACAGCCACTAGTGCCTGAAATTCCATGGCTCCTACACTTTCTTCTGGACTCTGAGAGTATCTGTATTTGTATGTTCACATTGCCTTCATACACACATACATACACTTCCTGTCTCTCACATTGTTTTAGGCACAACAGTGCTTATTGGTGTATTTAGTAACTGAAAGAAGATATACTATTGATGTTTAGTGAGTTGAGGAAGAACAGCTAAATAGGAGAGTAAGTAATTATTTATAAAAATCATCAGGAAACATTTGAAAAGTACAGTTTTAACATTTAACATATACCCAGGTAACTTTTAAACATAGTTTACTGATGAAGTACAAAAGGACTGTCAGGAAAAGGAAATGACTGGTTTTTGAAGCAGAACTACAAGCTCTGACTACGTTTAATCTATGAGACATTCTAGACTTGGGTCCAGAGCATAGAATTATGACTAAGAGCCCAGCTCTTTAGATAACCAGAAATAAAAAGAGATCAAAAAATGTGATCATGACTGCATAGAAGAAATTTGGAATGGAACTCTTTCACTGAAGGCTTTCAATAAGATAATCAGAATGCTATCGTGATTCCTTAGCATTGTAGACATCCAGGATCTAGAGATGCTCAAAAACTGGAGCACTAGGTATCGTCTGAGCAAACCTGTAATTCTCCAGTTACCTCGAACAATAGCACTGATAAAACAGGCTAGGAATTCCAGGAGAAATAGTTGAATACTTCTAGTGGAGAATTTACTTCATCAATTGAGAATGAACCTGCCCACTAAATATTGTGGTATAAGCCTACCATACCAGTGATAAGGAGGATGTCCTGAGGATTGCTGGGATTTTTAAGGCTGACTACAGTGTCATATCCTCTGTCAAATATTAAAAAAGGAAAAGAAATAAACAGATCATCTTGAGTTTCAAAATACATCTAAAACAACAGCTAGTGATAGCAGTATTTCAACAGCAGTTTAGTTTATATCATTTATAAAGGCATGAGGCTAAGGGCATGAGTTCAGTGGTAGAGGACATGTTGAGGATTTACAAGGCTCCCAGCACCAAAATAGAGCATTACTATGGAGCTGTGTGACAAAGGCTGGAAACATTGTTAAGAATTTTCTAAAGAATAAGGGAACACAAATGTAGCAGTATTATTCTCTTTAGCCTAATATCAGAATTTGAATTTATCTATATATCTGCTACAGCTTACCCCCTCCCCCAAAACAGGGTTTTTCTCTGTAGACTTGGCTGTCCTGGAACTGGCTCTATAGACCAGACTGGCCTGGAACTCAGAGATCCGCCTGCCTCTGCCTACTGAGTTCTGGGATTAAAGGCATCCTCCACAATACCCAGTTACTGCCACAGAATTTTTATTACCAAATTTAAACATACCTTACTCTTAAAATCTGTCTTTATCAATTTGTAGCTTATGTTTTCTTATTTTATGTATAGTAAGTCAAGGGACAGAGGCAATTGAATCTCTTTTAATTTGAGGCCAGCCTGGTCTACATAGTTAGTTCCAGGAGAGCCTAGGCTACACAGAGAAACCTTATCTCAAAAAATCAAAAATAAATAAAGTTAATTTGCTCTTTAGACAAGACTTCAGAGTGCATACTTCAAAATCTTTATAAGTAATGTTAATCTATGATCAATGATGTAGTCAAACAATTTTTTAAGGGGCAGATTGTGGAGCTGGATCAATGGCTCAGTAGTTTAGGAACACTTGTTGCTCTTACAGAGGACTGGGTTTGGCTCCTAGTACTCTCATGGTAACTATCTGAAAATCTAGTTCCAAGAGTTCCAGTACCCTCTACTGGCCCAATGAGCAAGAAGTACACAAATGGTATACATATATGTATCAAATACACATAGAGAAAATAAATTTTTTTATGATTTTAATTTTATATGTATGGTTTGCTTGCATTTGTGTATGTGCACTATGTGTGTATCTGGTGCCTGTGGAGGTCAGAAGGCATTGACATCCCCAGAACTTGATTTATGGATGATTATGAGCCACCAGGTGGGTGTTGAGAACTGAACCCAGCTCCTGGCAAGAACTGCAACAACTGTTAGTGTCTGAGCCACCTCTCAAACCCTGGAAACCATTTTTATCCTCCTTAGACTTCAAGAAAGTCAACATAAATTTTAAATGCATAGTGTTTGTTTGTTACCTTTGTAAGATTTTAGATTATACTGTTTTTTTGTTGTTAAATAAGAATATTAAAATATTTAATAAACTGCTTTCTGATAAGTGCTAATATTTTTTTTCTCTAGTGGATTTGGCATGATAACATGCAATTTTTACAAGACAAAAACATTTTTGAACATACTTATTTTGGGTAAGTTTGGATAAATTTAGTCTTTTTTTTTTTCTGTTTCTAAAGAAAGTCTTCTGTAAGAATTTAAGTAACTGCTTTTTTAAATTCCAGGTTTATGTGGCAGCTGTGCAGTTGTATTCCAAGTACATTACCAGATCCTAAAGCGGTGTCTCTAATGACAGCAAAGGTGATGATGAATAGTTTAGGTAGTTTTCTTAGATTTATTGTTTTCCAGTAATTTAGTCATTCTTGTTCAATTGAATCTTCTTTGTTTTTTGTTTTTTTAACAGCTAAGTACTTCCTTTGTTTTAGAGACATTTATTCATTCAAAAGAGAAGGTATATGGTTTTGTTCTAAGGATTTTTGTGTCCATTACATTTTTAAAAAGTTACATTTGTGTTTGTTATCATTGATTTAAGTCTTGATTGACTTTTTCTTTCCCCATTAGCCAACAATGCTTCAGTGGATTGAGCTCCTAACCAAACAGTTTAATAACAGCCAAGCAGCCTGCGAGGTAAGGTGACAGTAAGCATTGCACAGTTTAGAGACCTCGGGTTAGAAAGGGTTACTTTTAAAAATTAACTGAGATGATGCAACAAACTTTTTCTCTGTAAGTTGTCCCTAATGTTTATCACCTAGAAAGTTATAACTTATATTTAAAATCTGTTAAAAAAGATTAAGTATTAATTCGTCTTCATAGTCTTGGATTGTCTCTTTAGTGTTACACAAGTATAAAACAAATTTCTCTCTGGGCACAATTCTGTATAACAGTAAGACTAACACAGAGGTGGGAGAAACAGGATCATCATTAGTTAAGGCCAGCCTTCGATATATACATGGTGAGTTCAGGGTTAGCCTGAGTTATGTAATAAGAGTGCCTCCCAAAAGAGAACTGTTTGAGAAGTCCCCTCCCACCTCAATACTGGGGTTAGAGTTAGGTACACCACCATTCTTAACTGATGCTTGTGTTTTAAATCCAGGGCAATACATGCTATACAGATGTTTTGCCACTGAGCTAAACTTTATTCCCAGATGAGCCTTTATACTTTTTGGTCTTAGTTTTACTTGTGTCTCCTAACTTGGACATATAGTTGTTATATACTAAGTGTACACAATTAAGATGTAAAATATAGTGATTTATGATACATATGTACATTTTAAACCTCAATCAGATTAATAAATGGTGACAGTGTAGATACTATTTGTGTTGTATGTGAATAAAGATACTTAAGATATGCTCTCAGCAATTTCAAATAAACAATTCAGTGTTAATAACCAGTTAATTGTACTGTATATAGTACCCCTAGAATTTATTCCTCCTATAACCAGAACTTTGTTTACTTGAGCTAAAATTTTTTCATTTTTTTACCCTTCATTTGTGTTGTTTATTTGGTCAATTGGTTTGATTTTTGTTCTGTTGTTTATCTTTTTCTGGCTTTGCACTAAAGGCAATCATCTTGTCTTCAGCTCCTGAATACTGGGATTACCAGTGTGTACCATCACACTGAGCTCTTAACTACTTTGAATTTTAATGTAAAATAATATATTTGGGAACTAGCAAGGAGGCTAATGGCACTTGCTGAATTCAGGACCTGAATTCCGTCCCTAGAAACCACATAAAGATAGGAGCAAAGAACCTCCTCCTGAGCCCATCTGACCTCTGTGTCTTTACACACACAACAAATAAACTCATATGTGTCCTGGTAGATGAATTTATGCCTGCTTTGGTTTTCTCTCCATTATAGGATAACTGTGTCCCTAGAGATAATTTACTAGTAGATAATGAGAACTGACGTGCTAACTTAATGTAATTTTGTGGGGAAGGGGGGAGTAGAGGATGGCTCAACTGTTAAAGAGCACCAGCTGCTCTTCCAGAGGCCCTGAGTTCAAATCACAGCACCCACATGGAAGCTCACAACTGTCTGTAACTCGAAGATCTGACACCCTTACACAGACATATGTGCTGGCAAAACACCATTGTACATAAAATATTATGAAAATAAATTACTATTTATGTTTTTATTAACAACCAAAAGGACAAAAACATGCATTTTGTTCATACAACATGAAATTAGTTGAATAGTTTTGCTTTCTTATATTCTTCTCAAGTTTTAGCTTCTAGTAGTACTAAAAGAGAACCTGATCATCAGAAATTTCATAAAATTTTTAAAGAAAATATGAGGATAAGTCAAAACGAAAGGTTGCTTTGCCTGCTATCCAGTTTCTACAAAGAGTAATTTTTCATTCCTAAGCTCTTCTCTCTGATGCCTTCTTTAAACAGATATGCTTACAAACCAAACTCAGAAATTATATCTTTTGTTTTGGTTTGGATTTTGTTTTGTATACTTAGGTAGGGTCTCTCTGTATAATTCTGGCTGCCCTAAAACTAGCCCTTTAGACCAGGATAACCTCGAACTTAAAGATACACTGTCTTCTACCACCTGAGTCCTGGAAATAAAGGTGTGTGTCACTACACCCAGCCTTAGATCTTTAATAATCAATATTCAGTATATATGTCTGACAAATGAGAATTTAAGGTCAATCTATAACCATAATTCAATTTCTTTGATTAGAATTAAGTAGTTTCTTTGCTTTGAACAAATACTCTGTGCATAGTTTTTTGTTTTGTTTTGTTTTATTTTTCTTTTGCCACCAAGCTGTTTTCAGTTGGTTTGAGTTGGTGTTCAGACAAGTTCTACATTTTTCATTTCTCTTAAATCTTCTTTTATCTATCACAGTTACTTTCTGTCTCCATACCACTTTCTATTCCTCTTCTTTAAGTACCTCAGATTGCCTTCTTGTACAATAATGAAATGACCTCTGTAGAATCCTATAATGAAATATTTCTTAGTATTTTAGAATTAAGATTTTGTAACAATTAGACAGCAATTTTGGTAAGCAGTTAGAATGATGGGATCATCAAGTAAATATCTTTATGTAGGTTTTGCCTCATTTGACTTAACATGTTTTGTGTGAATATTAAATCATATTCTGCTTTCTTACAGTGGTTTTTAGACCGCATGGCTGATGATGACTGGTGGCCAATGCAGATACTAATTAAGTGTCCTAATCAAATTGTGAGACAGGTAAGGAAAAAATACCTTTTTTTCAAAGTAGTTTTCAGTTATTCCAAATTGGACTATAAATACCATTGAAAATAATTTGCGAAGCTATGCCTCTTATCATAGAAGTCATTTGCTTTTGTTTTTATCAGCTCTTTTAATACCAATTGTCACTCGAAGTAACAGGAACTTTCTCCTTTATGTAATAAGACCAGCTATTACTGCCAGCTTTTTTCATCCTTATAGAGACTACCTAGAGTATTGTAGTGACCTGCAACATTACATGAATAGGGTAAACTTATTCTTATGCCAAAGTCTAAATTGCCAAATGGATTTTTTTTTCTTAAATCATTAGACAATTTCTCCAATGAATATTTAAACATTTTTTATAGTTGTGTTTAGTATATCAAAAACTTAATCTCAGCTATGACACTTGCTAGTTGTTATTGGGGGTAGTTCTTTTGTTGTGGATTTTAGCAGTATTCTATGTGGTCAGAAACTTTTCTAGTAATGAGCTATAGGCTGTATAGGATTGAGACAAGTCTTATTCTGTAAATGTCACTTGGAAATGTCCATCACCTTCAAAAGACTCTCTAGTGGTTCTCCAGTACCTTGTCCTCATGCTTTCAGCTTCTCAAGTCTTCTGTTCTGGCTTTCATCTCTAGGAATTTGCTTGTTTGTAACATTGTATATAGAGTCAGGTGTTCTCTTTTGTCACTGGCTGCCTTGACTTAAGTTTTTTAAGATCTGTCAGTGTTAAAATGTGTGTCTGGAGTTGGATAAGGTGGCTCATGCCTCTAATCCTAGCATTCAAGAGGTTTAGTTAGCAGGATTACCATGAGTTTGAGAGCAACCTGGGCTACAGTGAAACTTGTTCTTAGCAAACAGAAGAAAATATTTTATCCATACTTCATCTCTCTTTCACCCCCTACCAGCAGATATTTCATTGACTACAGTGACATATTGTGTCCATCAGATGAACATTTGAGATTTTTACTTTTTGTTTTCTTGAGCAGAGTCTGAGCTGGAACTCACTAGGTAGACCCAGCTGGTCTGAATGCTGCAGCAGCCCTCCTGTCTCTGCCTACAGAATGCCAATGACATAGAGTGAGGCTTCATTGCTGCTTTCTCACTATTTTAGATGTGGATGTGGCCATTTGCCTATAAGATGGTGTTTTAATCTGTATTGTAATCTTGTTTTGGTATATACTTAAAGGTTAGACACATAGTCTTCTTACACTTAACATTTTTCATTTTACCACAGGCTGCACCACCATATTTCTCTTGACATATGTGGGTTTCAGTTTTATTGTATTTTCTTCAATACATATGCACCAGCTGAGAAAGTGTAATGAAGCTTTTCAGTTTGATATCTATATATAGTATATCTAGATAAAATATTGGTTTTACTAAACCAGTAGTTTGAGTTTTCTCTCTTATCGCAAAACATAATTATTAAAAAAAAAATAATTTTCTAGTGTTATGGAATTGTACTCAGAGCCTTGGTTCATAGTGAGATTCACGTCACCATTGAGCCATACACAGTCTTTGACTATAATTGCTCACATAGGTTCTTACTACATAAAGCTCAGAGTGGCCTCAAATATGCAGTCCTCATGCTCTGCCTCCTGTGTACTAACATATAGGTGCATGCCAACACCTAGCTATACTGTATCTGTCATGTCTGTTACCTAATGTGAATTTTTCCTTTAAAGATGTTTCAACGTTTATGTATCCATGTGATTCAGAGATTGAGACCTGTGCATGCTCATCTCTATCTACAACCAGGAATGGAAGACGGGTAAGAAGTCCTTTTAGAAAAAAAAGCCTAAGTATCTATAAGGAGATATTTGAGCCGTGCTATAAAAATTTTTCTCTAATAATGCATGTCAAGAAAGGAATACTATTTTTTTTTTAATTTTTAATTGTCTCTTTAAGATTCTCAACAACTAACTTTTTGTGTGAATTGATTTAGTCTCAGTAATGGGAACATAACTACTTACATTACTGAAGTTGTTATTTCACAAAATTAAAGGATGTAAGTTGGAATTTTAAAAATTGTTCTCCTAGCATACTGGCACACAGCAGAAGCAGGCTAATTTCTGAGTGCAAGGCCAATCTGATCTATAAATTAAATTCCAGGGCCACAGAGCCAGACTTTTTTTCCCTGTACCCATCCCCCAAATGTAGTTACATGTCAGACAACACCTGTCTGCAGTGTGTTTTATGAGGTATATTTGTTTTTTTAGGTCGGACGATATGGATGCCTCAGTAGAAGACATTGGTGGTCGTTCATGTGTCACTCGATTTGTTAGAACTCTGTTATTAATTATGGAACATGGTGTTAAACCTCACAGCAAACATCTTACAGAGTATTTTGCTTTTCTTTATGAGTTTGCCAAGATGGGTGAAGAAGAGGTAAAGCTAATTCTTATTTGTTTATTTTGAATTCTATACCTTTTTAGCATTTCAGATTCATTTTTTATTTAAAATTTTAAATCACTTCTTTTTAGAGCCAGTTTCTGCTTTCATTGCAAGCCATATCTACAATGGTACATTTCTATATGGGAACCAAAGGACCTGAAAATGTAAGTACAGTTCTGTTCTGTAACACTACAGCAGGATTATAACAATCCTAGGAACCGTTAAAGACCCTTCTGTCTTTTGTGTATTAATGTCCTACATTTATTGGTCTTGGTACTGTTACTTTAGTGCATATTACCAAGTAGAAAAACAAATTGAACATTGTTTCATTAGTAGGTGTGAAACAAAGTAAATAGACTTCATTTTAGTAACCACAAGTTAATCATGGCATCTGTGAAGCAATGTGTGGTTTTGATTCCTGGTTTTAGTGGTCACTTTTTACTGTTAAGTTTTTCAGAGTATTTTTTTGAAAATTTTACTAGCTGGTCAGTTTAATAATAATAAAGAATGGATGATGCCAGGCGGTGATGGCACATGCCTTTAATCCCAGCACTTGGGAGGTAGGTGGACCTCTGTGAATTCAAGGGCAGCATGATCTACAGAGTGAGTTCCAGAACAGTCAAGACTGCTTCACAGAGAAACCTTGTCTTGAAAAAACAAAAACAAAAATTAAAAAAAGTATAGTATGAATGATTGTTGTATTGTCTGTGACAGCTACATTGGATTTTATGATCTAAAGATAATATGTCATTTAACCCTTCCCTAAGAGAGAATTACAGTTTATATCTCTATAATACAGATGAAGTATTGAATTTAATTGAAGCTTAGAGAATTTGACTTGTTTTTAGATCACAGTAAGTTGGGCTTTGATCATAGTCAGACTGCTGAATGGAGTCTTAAAAACCATGGTGCTGGGGCTGGAGAGATGGCTCAGCGGTTAAGAGCACCTCTGCTCTTCCAGAGGACCCGGGTTCGATTCCCAGCACCCACATGGCAGCTAACAACTGTCTGTAGTTCCAGGCAAACACCAAGGCAAATAAATAAATAAAGTTTAAAAAAAAAAAAAAAAAAAAACCATGGTGCTGTCTCCTAAAGTTCATGAGTTAGTTTTAATTCAATTCCAGCATGTATGTCTACCTGTTTTGACTGCTTTTCTTTTTTCTTGTTTTTCCTTCCTTTCTTCCTCCTCCTCTCCCTCCCTTCCCCTCTTACTTGTCAAGACAGGATCTTGTTATATATCCTAGACTAACCTCAGACTTAATAATCCCCTGTTTTAGCCAATTGAGCACTACTATTACTGATAGTCTCCTGTGTTTCAGAGCCTGAATGAATAGCTCTTTGAAATATCTACTACTTATATTATCTAAAAACTACAAATTAGATGTCTGTTGTATGTGTAATTGGCATTTGTATTCAGTAGGAAATATTGTTTTATGATATTCATAATTTATCTTGATTAATCATCCAAAGAGCTTGATTCCAATAAAACAAAAGTTATTGAAAGATTTATCCAGAATAGTTCCAAGAACTCTTGTTCTATATAGTTTCTCCAGCTTATCTAAAAGTGTCCTGATTGTCATTTAGGCTATGTCAAGTTAGGGTTTAACCTCTGATGATTTTTTTTTTCTAATACATGCTCCTTCCATATTTTTCTGATAGTTATATTAAAATAAGCCAGCAGTTTTCAGTACGATACTAAGACTAATAGTATATTAAAATTGAGGTTTTTTTTTTTTCAATTAGCCTCAAGTTGAAGTATTGTCAGAGGAAGAAGGGGAAGAAGAGGAAGAAGAAGAAGACATACTCTCTCTGGCAGAAGAAAAGTACAGACCCGCTGCCCTTGAAAAGATGATAGCTTTAGTTGCTCTTTTGGTTGAACAGTCTCGCTCAGAAAGGTGAAATGTTTCAACATTCAAAATGCTTACAGCGTGTTTGGTTTTATTCTTTATCCGTAATTGTTCTATCACTTCAGTTTTTATTACATAAATCTTTTAAAATAATAATATCACTTCAACTCTTGTGGCTCACGAATTTCAGTCCTTTCTATCTAACTCGTCTGAGTCGTTCTAGAAACAGCTATTGAAGAGATCGGTAGTAAAATATCTGGCAAAATTAAATGGACATTCATTCTTTATCCCAGCAACTATACTCCAGGGGTCTGCCCCCAAACAGAAAGATATGGAGAGGTATTTATTAAAATACCATTTCTAATTTGAGATGGCCAAATGTTCACCAGAAGGGGACTAGTCATTGAAAAATCAAGAAATCCACTCAAGTCCACTATAATTTTGTTTTTTTGTTTGTTTGTTTGTTTTTTATTAACGAAATGTGGAATTCATTTGTGTTACCATGTAGAAATCTTTATTATACACACATCCTCCCTTTTCCTCTCCTCCCTTCAAAAGACAAGGTAGAGAAGATTTGTATAAACTATGCTACTTTTAGAAAGAGGAAAACTAAGAAAAAGAATGTATATGTATATAGCCAATCTTCATTCATACATTTCCTATTTACCAAGTCACATACTTGCTAAATTTATCTGTAATGCCAAAAAAACAAAAAACAAAAAAGAAGTCAGTACTGTAAGAAGCTTTCACAGTTATTCACAGACACATAATGTATTCAGAATGGTGAAAAATTGGAGTTTCCTGGCACGTGCTTTCCCAGCTGAGTTTAAACAAGGCAGTAATCTACTGTCTTGTTTTGTTTCTCATATTGTAAACAAATGTACCTTTCACGATGTATGCCACATTTTAAAAATATTTGTGTTTTTCCTTTGGTTATGTCACTGTTTAAATGGTTCCCAAGAATAGTGCTGAAGTGCTGTTTAGTGTTCCTGAGTGTAAGGAAGGCTGTGATGTCCCTCAGTGGAAATGAATATAGTAAAATTTCATTCAGTCATGAGTCCAATACTGTTGGCTGTAAGTTCAATGTTAATTAACCCACCATACATATTAAATAAGGTGTCATTAAACAAAAACACCTGTAAAATATGGTACTGTATTGCTCAATTGATAATTGTGTGACCTGTTCACGGGGGCCTAGTTCTTGGTTTTCTTTCCATAGCAATGATGATTTGGTTTTGGGTAATTCATTGTACTGTTTCATAGGATGTGACTACTCAAATATCAAGAATTAGCTATAAATCAAATCATCAATTTATACTATGGTCTTGAGAGAAAACAAAGATGGAGAACACAGATGGAAGCCTGACATAACTAAGCATTTTTGTTTTATAGCTTTAGCTTTGAATCCTGTGAATGTTTTGTATAATTATAAGTAAATATGTAAGAAGCAGTATTTTAACTCAAGTGGAGGTAATAAAAGCCAATGGAGAGGAAGTGAGAACATGCTTCCTGTCAGTTTCTTACAGGATGTACATGAAGGGCAAGAAGTTACTACAAAATTATTTTAAGCTGTCTTAATCATGTTGGTGCTAACATAAATAGAATTATTCTGAAAGTATTTTGCACTCAGGTACTGAGCAAGAAATGAGTGAGAATCTTGTAAATTTTTTTTGTTTGTTTGTTTGGTTTTTGTTTTTTTTTGTTTGTTTGTTTTGTTTTGTTTTAATTTTAAGAACCACAGAAACTAAATAGAGTACTCTGGGGTCATGGTTAAAACACTTAACAGTGTACTTGAGGAGTTTCTGTTGCTTTTATGTTGGACAAAGTACACATCAAAAGTAAGAATAACTGTGATGGAATGTAAAACACATCAATATGTTTACATTGATAAGCTCAGAATGATACCATAAAAGAAAAGTTGAAAACTTGTTGGAAACCTTTGAAATATACTGAGAAATCAAACCTTTATTTTGAAAACTGGAAAGGAAATGGTGTAAAGGATATGTTTACCTTACCTGCAAGAAATAAAAGTTCATGTCAACTGAGTGATGCATGAGGGGAAGTTCATCAATACAGAGTCTTTTCAAGTAACAGATGAGCAAGGAGTGCTGGATTTAGAAAATCATTCTCCTGTGATCCTAAGTGAGATAATGCTTTCAAGGTCATCACTGGTGGAAAATGTCATAAAGAGTAACCCTTCATTATGTGTCTCCCCGAGGAAAGTACCACATCACCACCTACAAAATACTCTTGATTACAAAGTGAAGCCTAGATCTGATCAAGTCTTTAGATCTGTCTACCATTAAAACAGAGGAATGTGATAAAACAACACCATCAGGATACAATTAGCAAAACATAAATATTGGAATCGCTACAGGACAAACTTCTTTCTTCAGTGGATAAGTTGCAGTGAAGGGCCAAGGGAGACCAGTAGATTAAAAAGTTTAAAGACATTAAAACCAATTGTAACAAAAGACTTTCATTCAGATTCAGGTTGAAACAAATTAACTATAACATATTTTTTTAGACATCTTAGGACATTTGTACAATGATATTGTAAGATAGTTAGGACTTGTTGCTTTGCTCTAGACATGAATGATGGTTTTTTGAAATTTACCTGAGATATGTATTAAGATTTATGGATTAAATGGTAAAATACCTGGTATTTGCCTCAGAATAATGCATATTGAATGGCTGCTGGTAAAAGTGAAACAGGATTGGCTAAAATTTGGGTAAATTTGAACTTGAGTTATGGGATACTTGGCACTATCCTATTTTTTAAATATTTCTGAAATTTTGTATAAGTTAAATGTATTAACTTTAAATAATATGATAAAACTACTATTTCTTAGAATTTCATTTTAAAGACCCATGTCAGAAAAACAGCTGTTAAAATAAAATTAGACCCATCTTAGCATTTTAATATACTGCTTCTATTGATTTAATGAAATGGAAATAAAGTAGACCTGGTGTTCCATTTTAGAATCTTGGGGAGCTACCTGAGATGCTTAGTGAGCAAATCTAGCCATCAAACACTTCCCTTACCCCCAAATTTTATGATGGCAGGTTGATGTGGTTACAATAAAATTGACAGGTTTCATGCATGTCATGCTATTAATAGCTACAAAGTAGTGCACATGGAAAAGATTTATTTCCACTAATATTTTCTTTTAGGCATTTGACATTGTCACAGACAGACATGGCTGCATTAACAGGAGGAAAGGTAATACCTTGACTAATATTGAACAATTTAATTATTCTAAAAATAATAATATAAGTCTTTAAATGAACAACTTTTGTTTTTAACAGGGATTTCCCTTCTTATTTCAACATATTCGTGATGGCATCAATATAAGACAAACTTGTAATCTAATTTTTAGCCTTTGTCGATACAATAATCGACTTGCAGAACATGTAAGTACTGAAACAGCCTTCAATTTTTTTGATAACTTTGAAAAAAATATTCTGGGGGCTGGAGAGATGGCTCACAGGTTAAGAGGTCTGACTGTTCTTCCAGAGGTCCTGAGTTCAGTTCCCGGCAATCACATGGTGGCTCACAACCATCTATAATGACATCTAATACCCTCTTCTGTATTCTATATACATAATAAATAAATCTTTAAAAAAATATTCTGAAGTCCTTTTTTTCTGTTACAGATTGTGTCTATGCTTTTTACTTCAATAGCAAAGTTGACACCTGAGGTATGTAAGAGTTTGCTAATAAGTATTATTTGAGCTAACTCTTTTTATTACAAATATAGTTTTCCAACTAAATATGAATTTATACATGCCAATCAGTATATCAGGGTGCTACTTTTATGCTAAGCTTCAGAGTTGTTTGGCCTAAAGCATATACACAAAGTATTCAGAACTCTGTATATATGGAAGAGTATATGGATGGCAAAGTACCAAATCATGAGTATTTTTATTAAATAGAAACATTTAGCAATCCTAGCAGAGGAAGGTGGGTCTCTATGAGTTCAAGGCCAGTCTCCCATCATCCTCCTCCAGAAAAAAAAAAAAGGGTTATTTTTCATAAAAATAGAAGCTGTTAGCTTCAATATCAATATAAGTGCTTTCTTTAAGGGTCAGAAATTGCTATTGTTAGGTTTTCAATTTTACATACTTATTTCATTGATAAAATTTATTGAAAGGTTAGACAGGAGTAGTGAATTCCAGAGGTATTTTTTTTTTTTATGACTTTGAACTATAGCAAATAACATACTATATACTTAAAAAATGCTTGAAATGGCTCAGAGGTTAAGAGCACTGGCTGTTCTTCCAAAAGTCCTGAGTTCAATTCCCAGCAACTACATGGTAGCTCATAACCATCTGTAATGAGATCTGGCACCCTCTTCTGACCTACAGGCAAAACACTGTATACATAATAAATAATCTTTTAAAAAAATTTAAAAAATGCTTAAAAATAGATTTGTGTTCTTAAATTCAAACAAAAATATATGAGATAACACATCTTAATTATCTGTATTTAGCCATTACACAGTGTGTGTATCACCTATACCATAAATATATAATATGGTTAGTTTTCAATTTATAAACAAATAAAAATCTTGTTTTTTTTTTTTTGCTAAGTTCATTTGACATCCAGAACAGTCTATTCAATGTTGCCTTTATGTAATTGATGGTATCTTGTAACTGACAGGACATTTTGTAGCAATTCATATGCAGGGGTGTTTACTAAGCTCTGCCAGCTCAGCAGAGCAGACTTAAATGAGAAGAAAAACTTATGTATCTCAAAAACATATGTGTGTCTTACAGGCAGCCAATCCTTTCTTTAAATTGTTGACCATGCTAATGGAATTTGCTGGTGGACCTCCAGGAATGCCTCCCTTTGCATCCTACATTCTGCAGAGGATATGGGAGGTAGGATTTTCAAGTCCATGCTTTCTGTCTTTTTTATCTATTTATTTTTTTAATTTGGTTATTTAATTTTTCTTTTTTTTTTTTTTTTTTTTTTTTAGAGTAACTTTACTTAGAGCAAAACAAAATAGAGTAAAATTGACTGGAAGGTACAGATATTTTCCACCCACCCCTGCCTTCATGCATTTTGCTCTTTTATACTGCTGTCACCATCTCACATTTCTATTTCTTCTCATTTAGATCAAATTACTTCAGACAGTATGAAGTTGTCATTAAAAATATTCTTCCTCAAAGAAAATTCCTTAGAGTAGCTAGAAGTCCTACAAATATAAACCCAGTCTTTTTAGCAGTTGATACAAGGTAGAAGAAATATCAAATACTACTACTTTTTTTCTAAGGTCATTGCTGTAAGAACAGATTTCTAGATGAAGACCAGAAAAGCTCTAGGCCAGGGCTTAGTAAGCCCTTGTTCTAAAGGGCCAAATTCCAAATGTTTAAGATTTTATAGATTACACATTTCTGTAGAAGCTACTCAGCTGTGCTGTTGTAATCTAAAAAACATTCATGAGGCAACAAACAGTAAGCTTAACAATGTTCAAATAAATAACAGAATTTAGCCTACGGTGTAGATTGTCATCCAGTGCTCCAGATTACTACAATTCTCATTCCATGGAAAGAATCTCTATAGCAATGCAGTGAGCTCTTTTGCATTCTCATTTAATAGTAATAGTTTGGACATAGAATAAGAAAAAGACCAGTGAAAAACTGTAGAAAATTAAAAGGGCTTTCTCCTCCGTGAAAATGCTGGGAGTAAGATCCAGGATTTAGTTCATGCTGTTCCAGTATTGTATCACAGAGTTAAATCACAAACCAAGATATGTTTAAGTCCATCAGATTCTCATGTTTGTCCTCGGTTATTTTCAATTTTGTGAAATAGCAACAAATTTTCCCAGCCTTTTACTGCTCTTTGAACATAATAGGAAAATATGAGTAAATCTTTGGTAAAAATTGTTTTAAAGGAAAAGGAAAAAATAATGGGATGGAGAAATGGCCTAGTAGTTAAGAGCATTTGTTCTTCTTGCAGAGGACCCAAGTTCAATTTCCAACACCACATGGTGGCTCACAACCACTCATATACCTAGTTTTAGGGGATTTGACACCCTCTTCTCAGGAACAGGCATGCATGGTGCACTTGTATGCATGTAGGCAAAACACTTAAATCTAAAAGGAAAAAGTTAACTAAATACTTTATGACATTTACCAAAAGAAAGTAAAAATCAATTGCTCCTTTGGTTACCTTATGTTCTGTTTTTGTCATTTTGTTTATAGGTTATTGAATACAATCCTTCTCAGTGTCTGGACTGGTTGGCAGTGCAGACACCCCGAAATAAGCTGGCACACAGCTGGGTCCTTCAGAATATGGAAAATTGGGTCGAGCGATTTCTTTTGGCTCACAATTATCCTAGAGTCAGGACTTGTAAGTCAAACGTTTAAAATTTAGCCAATTTATTTATTGTTTAAAACATTTAGGTTTGTTGTACTGTTTGCTGGTTTAATTTTTAGGGTATTTTTTTTGGGGGGTTAACTCAGTGATAATACCCGTTGCTATGTAAAACTCGAGAGAGGTATTATAAAAGGCCAGGGTTTTTTTTTTTTTTTTGGTATTTGAAAATTGTGATACTGTGAGTATCTATTAAATTTTTGTTTGTTTTTAAGTGTTACTGAAGAAAGTAGAATATGAAAACATTGTTTCTTAAGAGTAACTCTTGATTCTAGGACAGCCAGAGAGAGGTATATAGTAAGATTGTGTTTCAAAATAAGCAAGGAAAGTGACTCTTGAAAAGGCTAAGATTGCAATAGTAACTAAAACTAATTATAGGGTTATTATCATAGTGAAGTAATACACATTTTCTTGTGTACAAGCCATTGGAGAATGAACAGCAATTTTTCAAAGACAGGTGGACATATCACAAAAAAGACATTTCATGTGACAGAAAATTGCTAATAATGTATTCACTTTTGATAGTTCAAAGAAATAAAATCAAAATAATTAATTTTGAGAATTTCTTCCGTTAATAAAACATTATTTTCTAGATGAGAGGACCATAAGTCTGTGAGAAGTACATTTGTTTTTTTCTAAACACTATTCCCCAATAAAAAACAGATTCATGGCTCTTTAGAGAAAACAATTTTAGGGCAGGAACTAATCAAGATGAGCTGGTACCTTAAAGATGAGTACAGTGCCTTAAATGAAGAAACACTCAGTATACTAAATAATGTGACCATGTCAAAGGGACAGAGAACTTCCAATTGCTAAGAGCACAAAAAACTCAATAACAAGTAATATAACACTGTGTGTTTTAATCTAAAGTATAAAATGATATTTACAGCTTTATATTGATTCCCACCACTTGTGTGGCAGCTCACAACCCTGTGACTCCAGTTCTGAGGGATCTGATACCCTCTTGTGGTCTCAGCTAGCACTAGGCATCAACTGGTACACAGACATAAATGCAAATAACACACAGTTCAACAAATAAAGATAAAAGATATAAAAGAGACTACTGAATAATTTGTATATACTTCCCAGGAGTTGGACCATAGCTCCTCCTTAGTATAGGAGTTTAGTGTTGCACTTGAGGAGTAGAAATACAGAGTATGAGAAGTCACCTGACAGTGAAGGAATGTGACTACCAGGCAGTCAGGGTTACTATCAAAAAGTCCAGTTGAAGAGTATACTCCTTATCAGGTATACTCCTTATCATATCTGCTGTGGTCTGTGGTCTTATTCCCAAACCCCTAACCCTGAGCTAAACCATCATAAACATCAGGCAATCTCAATTTGAGAGACACTCTGAACTACCCTGTTGGTACTCCTCAGAACTACCTGTTGTAAAAGATTTCTGGTATTGCCCAGGCCAGCAGTTCAGACCCACCTGGGGCCACTTTTTCTCCCCAAAATGACTCAGATGCTTATATTAATTTCATCTTGTTTGGCCTATGTCTCAGGCATATTGTTAGCTAACTTTTTCATCTTAATTGAACCTATTTCCATATATCTATCTGTCCATGTGACCTTGTCCACAGCTTACTTACATGTTTCTTCTTTGGCGGCTGGATGGAATTTGTCTGACTTTGCCCTCTCCCTACCTGAACCTCAATTTCCCCAACTACTTCTATAGTGCTGGACAGAGGCCAAAACAGTTCCTTTATTTTCAGAGTGATATTCACAGCATACAGATGAACATTCCCACCACACTTCCTCTTTTCTGTCTAATCAAAAAGGAAGGTTTCAGTTTCTTTTTAAAGATTTATTATGTATACAGTACCAGATGTCATTGTAGATAGTTGTGTGCCACCATGTGGTTGCTGGGAATTGAACTCATGACCTCTGGAAGAACAGTCAGTGCTCTTACCCTCTGAGCCATCTCTCCATCCCTGAAGGTTTTAATTTTAATATAGCAAAATTACATATAACAAAACAGCTATCAAGCAATAATTACAGTTACAATATCTAGTCCATTTGTAATTAACAAAATTAAAGAAAGTATTCTATTGTCTACTTTATTCTTTTGAGTCTAAAGTTTGATATCTAATATACCTTTTAAAATAACTAAGAAAAATTATAATTATTAAACCTTCACCTACATCAAAGATCACAATAAACAGGAAGTACAAGCAACTTCCAGAATCTACAAATGACAGAGATGGTACCTGTCTGCCTAGACAGTCATCCAAGGTTCCTTTGTAATGTTGGGGTATCCATCTTCATCCTATAGGCCCAGAGTCTGTTTCTGGCATACCTTTCAGTGATGCAGGAAATCTGGCATAGACCATCAGTCGCTTCTCCTTGTATCCTGAAGGATGCCTGGCAATTTTCTCTGCAAAGCAGGAACCTGAAGGACCATATCAGCTTGTTCCTCCAATGGCTAGAGGTCACTTTCCTGTGAAACCTGCAGGTCCAGTTTAGGCAGCACACTGTCAAGCAGTCAATACAAGAACAGTTTCTTGTCCAGTGGCTGTTGCCACAAAGTAAATTCCACATGAAGTTTCTTCAGTGCCCATCATTCTCTTGAAATACATTGGTGCTGCCAGGAGCAGACCTGTCTCACTGTCCAGAAAAGCCTAAGCTCTTAAAATATTTTAAATGCCATATTCTGTAGGTCTTTGAAGTGTTTGAAGACTACTTATCTAATTGAAATACATCTTCGTATACCTACAAAAACCTAACTAACATGACTATTAAGTTTGGTTTTCATAAATGGCTGTTAATACACATTTATTAATTGCACATTACGATTTTAAATGAGTTACATAAATATCATACCTTAAACAAAAGTAAAAAAAAAAAATAACAAAATTGACCATAACTTGTATCAGTAAACAAAAATTCATTTATCTTTTTTAATCATTCCTATATCATATCCCCCCATTTTTGAAAGAGATTGACTATGACCATTAATCATTTATAATGAAAACACGTTTATAAGCAATATTTTGGGAATTTGGGCATAGTATATCACATTCCTACTTCCTGCTGATTAAGGGGCACTGGCATTCTCATGGGATCCTGAGGCTGGATCATCTTAACTGGCATCCTGAAAGCTGATGTGACATCTCTTTCTGTCAGAGAATTGTCAGGTGGTCTTGGCATATGAAACTCTATTAGCCTGGAAACAATCTACAGGTTCTCATCTTCTAGGAAACAAAAGCAGAAACTCTTTTTCAAAGTAGCATATCCTTAAACATGAATTTCAAAGACAAGATACCTTTTAAAATATATATATATATATATGTTTATTTAACTTAGCAGCCTTTGCAATCAATTGTCTTTCTGCAGTTAGCTAATTAAAAGGTAAAAAATTAAAAGAAAACACAATAATAACCATAATCCAGACTCCTTATGTATTTACTGTCTTTACATGGCTTTTTATATTTTATTCCTCTACTTCTCTTTTTAAGGGCTTTCTGTACCCCTTTTTCTTTTTTCTCCCAGTCTTAGTATTCTTTTTCACACACACTTTAACTCATTTAAAGGTTTTTTTTTTCCATCTGAATCTGTTTTATCGTGAATCCTTAATCATCTTCCAACCAGAAGAACTTTTAAAATGCTAGTATTGCTTTGATTGTTGACTCTGCTCCTTTTGGCAGCTTTTCAACATGGCAGAGGTGCCAGAGCCACACTTATTTTCTCAATTCTTTGTGGCACAGCTCTTAAAGAGCCACAGTTTTTGCCGATAAAGCTGAGTCAGGAAGCTTTTTAAAGGAGCCGTGTCTCTGCTCACCACCAGCAAACAGAGCGGACCCAAGAAAATGCTGCTACCAAAAAAACCATCTTTGACTCTGTTCCCCTTTTGTTCAATATAAGCAGAAACTTTAAATCAATCACATGCAGCTTATTGCTTATGCCGAGTCTTCTGACTTCCTGGAATCAACCTTTGTTTAAGCTGACTACTGCAGACCCGCCAGTTTTAAATTCAAGCCTGAACACAGTGGTGTCTCTGTACGTTGACCCAATTCAGAAGCTACTTTTGGCTCTGTTTCTGTTCTCTAGAAGGCTTTTTAAGCTTTCTCGGGTTTTATGCAGGTGTTTGGGGCCCCGGGTTGGGACACCATCTCTTGTACAATGTTTCTGACCCCGACTACCAAAGTTATCAAAACAAGGAACCTGAGAAACTGTCAGAACCAAAAAGAGCTTAAGGGGATATGCCAGTTAAAATGTGTGTCCTAACAGGATCTTGGAAGCACCATGGGGCAAAAAGTAGTGAAATCTAAGGTGTAGATTAAATACTAATTTGCCTTGTTAGTTTCTTAGTCATAGTAATAATAGATATTAATGGTAGTAGAAACTTGGTGAGAGCTATATGGGAATTTCACCTGTCTTAAGTCAGAAGCTTATTTGAGAGAGAGCCCTTTCAGTTGAGTTTATCTGTGAATTGGTTTGGCATTAGTACTCTGCAGAGTCTTGCTTTCCCTCTTACATATCTTATTTACCTTCACAATCCCTTAACTTTGTTTAACCAGATGGTACACTGATGTTCATGATAATACTATGGAAATAAATTCTTCTATATAGTACTGATATTGTCATTTTAATGTCACAAAAGGTCGTAGCAGTTTGTGCCAAGATTGCTTAAGAATCCAGGTGATGGTAGTGCATACCTTTAATTAGTATGTAGTGCATTAGGGAGGCACAAGCAGGGAGATCTCTTAAGTTTGAGATCAGCCTGGTCTATAGAACAAGTTCCAGATTAGCCAGGGCTACAAAGCAAAACCCTGTCTTAAAAAATACAAAAAACAAAAACAAAAAAACCCAGAAAGATTCTTTAAGAAAAATATGTCCCCTTCCTATAATTTTTGTAATGCCATTTCAGGACTTGCATATAAGTCATTTGTCCAAAATACACATGTCCAATGATACTACTTTTAAGCCTGCTCAGTAAGGTTCCTGACATGACAGTATGTGTTTGTAGTCCTATAGTCTCAATGATTACTCTTTTAAGGATTACTTTTAAAATACCACTTGAGCAGCATAGCAAAACACTGTCTCTTAAACGCCTTTAGTTAAGAAACAAATTGTTAGATTCATTTTAAAAATTACAGTGAAAACCGAAAAAAGAAAATGCTTTTAAGATTAGTGCCTAAATATATGAAAATAATGACTATTTTAAAATAATAATTCAAATAACAAATAAACTAAAGGACTTATAAAAACTACAAAATAGCTTTAACAAATAACTGAGTGTTAAGAAAAGAAAAATTGAGGCAATGAGTATTGGACAGGCCATAGTAGGGTACACTGTCAATAGCAGTATTTGGGAGGCAAAAGCAGGCAGATATCTATGAATTCAAGGCCAGCCTGGTCTGCATACTGAGTTCCAGAATGGCCAAGGCTATACACAGAAGCCCTGTCTCAAAAAACAAAACAAACAAAATACCACAAAGGTTGAAGAGTTGCTGTGTGGAAGTGGAAGTAGATTTCTTGCAAGTTTGATGGTATAAAGCAAAACCTCTTATCCAGCCTTGTAGCTTGTGCAGATGGAGTCTTCTAATAAGTTACTAGCAGAAGAATGAGAACAGCCTTAATGCCATGCTTGCCATGGAAGTCTCTGAGTTCTAGTTTAACCTTAAGACTTGACAAGAAAGAAGGAACAACAACCACAAAAAAAAAAAAAAAAGAATAGGTTCATTGAGAAGCAGTTCCCCCAAACAGGGAGGAATCTCAAAAGTGAGCTGCCTAGAAGACTTTTAAAAGACTGTGTAGCTAGTACTGCCTTTAATCCCAGGACCTGAGGTACCGCAGCATGGAGAGAAAATGTAGGACAGCTTGCACCACACAGAATAGTTCTTATTTCCCCCCAGTGGGAAGGACATTTTATCAGTGGTATACATAAGCTTGTATAGTTATTAAGCTTGTTATATGCCGTTATCTTTAAGTTATTACAAAATAACTTAATAGAATGTTTGAAAAGTAACAACTAACTTAAGACCTAAATCATTAAATGATTCAATGGTATTAAGTACTTTATGGTAGACCTTTTTGTTCTAAATGATGTTGTTTTTCTCTATATTAAATTGTACTATTTCTTTAGAAAAAATAAATTATAAGATAAAATTCTATACTGTGGAAAAGCTGAACAAAATAGTTTTGTACTAGTTCTGGTAGCCCGCACAAACCATTTTCTGTAATGGTGATTGTTGTTGCCACTTAAATATAGTAGTGACAGAATGGAGGGAAGGTTCTACCTCTGTTATCCTGTGGGAATCTTTCTTCTGGACCAAAGGTAAATTGGAAGAATATTTAAAAAATGTAATGTCCCTTAATTTTTATTCATTTTTATTGGTAAAGAAAAGAGTGGTTTTGTGTTTAATGACTGCTCTTCAGTCTATTTAAATCTTACAAAGATCTGACAGTTTTGTTTTACATTTTATAGCTGCAGCTTATCTTCTGGTGTCCCTTATACCAAGCAATTCATTCCGCCAGATGTTCCGGTCAACAAGGTCTTTGCACATCCCAACCCGTGACCTTCCACTCAGTCCAGACACAACAGTAGTCCTACATCAGGTCTACAACGTGCTCCTTGGTTTGCTCTCAAGAGCCAAACTTTATGTTGATGCTGCTGTTCATGGCACTACAAAGCTAGTGCCATATTTTAGCTTTATGACTTATTGTTTAATTTCCAAAACTGAGAAGCTGATGTTTTCCACATATTTCATGGATTTGTGGAACCTTTTCCAGCCTAAACTTTCCGAACCAGCAATAGCTACAAATCACAATAAACAGGCTTTGCTTTCATTTTGGTACAATGTGTGTGCTGACTGTCCAGAGAATATCCGCCTTATTGTTCAAAACCCAGTGGTAACCAAGAACATTGCCTTCAATTACATCCTTGCTGACCATGATGATCAGGATGTGGTGCTTTTTAACCGTGGGATGCTGCCTGCCTACTACGGCATTCTGAGGCTCTGCTGTGAGCAGTCACCTGCATTCACTCGACAACTAGCTTCTCACCAGAACATCCAGTGGGCCTTTAAGAATCTTACACCACATGCCAGCCAATACCCTGGGGTGAGTACAGTTAATATTTTTAATATCTGTTTCCTGAGCTTGTTTAGCAGTACATTTGTCCTCATTTAAGAAATGATGAAATACAAAATAATTTAACTTTAATCATTCACCCATTTTGTCTTTCAGTGCTGGGAATTGAACCCAGGCTCATGTTCATACTAGGCATGTGCTTAGCAACTGAACTACACCCCCTCCTAACCTTTAATTTTTTTTTTTTAATAACATTTATCTTTAAAGTTTTATCTTATGATATCTTTTGTCTGTGCACCACATTTAGGCTTGGTGCCCATTGAAACCAGAAGAGGGGGCCAGAATCCCTTAGTACTGAAGTTATAGATGGTTGCTCGCTGCCACGTGGGTACTAGGAATCAGACCTGATGCTGTTAACTTCTAAGCTATCTCTCCAGGCTCATTCTAACCATCCCTAAAGACTTAACATGTTTGCTTTCTTAAATACCCTCTTATAATGTAATGTAATTAATAACATAGCTGATTTTATTTTATGCTGATGTTAAAATTTTGTTTCCAATGGCTCATACCTTTTTAAATATGTGATTTTATATTGTTTTGTTTTTAACTTTTTTTTTTTTGGGCAGTGCTGGGGAATAGACCTAGGCCCTTGGCCATGCTAAGCAAATATTGCCAGCCCAAATTTATGTTCCATAAATTCATCTTTAATATGTGCTTACTGAAATGGTCATTTTAGCTCTAGAATGTATCATTTTACAGCTAGGTATTCAGAAGCTAGAGATATGACTCCATACTCAAGAATGTGTACTGGCTTCCCAAAGGACCAGAGTTTGGATCCCAACATTCACATCATGCATCTTGAAACTGCCTGTAACTCTAGCTTCAGGAGAATATGATACCTCTGGCCTCCACAAGAACCCACACACACATACACACGCACACGCACATAGAAATACGTATGTATGTACATAATTAAAATTTTTAATTAGATATTTATCAAGGTCTACATACTTTGTTAAGATGTGAGTTACACAGGTTTTTTGTTTGTTTTGTTTGCTTGCTTGCTTTTGGTGGTAGTAGTCTGCAGTGGTGTTTCCCCATCTCAGATGATCCATTAGCTTACATGTACTTACTTACAGCTCCAACCTTTTTCCCCTTTTCTTTCCAGAATTTTTGTAACTTTCACTTTATGTTTTTTCTCATATGTATTACTATTCCTGGTTGTTATGCTTCACTTTTATTTCATCCTCTTGTAAACTACCCTTTATTAGGTTAAACTGCTCTCTGTTGATGATATAGTGAGTTTAGAATCTCTTATCCAGAAAGCATAGCTTAATTTCCAATTCAGAATTAGATTGATTGTAATATAAGAAAGAAAATATGTTCGTTCAGTACCAGAAAGTCCAAAGCTAAGGCTGGAAAATGAAAACAGATGAGAGTGTCTGTCACAGGCTGAAGAGATCATGGTAGTATTTGTTTTCAGTCAGTTTGTTTCCATCTTCAGTTTGGATAAATAGCATTTAACCTAGTTACTATGATAGACAGAATTATATGTGCCAGTGGTTGAGTAGGCCGAGTTACAGTGCCTGACTCCTTGAGTTGGTTTCTGTTCTCCATGTCAATCAGATGTAATAATTTTTTAATAACTCATCTATTAGAAATTTTTTGAATGTGTTGTCATGAAAATTATAGAGCTATACAGTTTAGTTTATTAATATGGTAGAAGCTCAACTGTTACTTTTATATAAATAAACTCATAAAATCATAGCTAATGATTTCACTAAATATATATTTTATCACTATCAGTTTAGAATTCTAAATGTTGATCTCAAAACAGTATTTATTAATTCATGCTCAATTTAGATGTTCTTATCTTTAAGACAAAGCAAGTGAGATGCCTTTGAAGCATCAGGTCACTAAGCCTGATGAATAACTTGGATCCACATTATAGAAGGGAAGAATTAACTTCTGAAGGTTATCTTCTGACTTCCATTCATATATGTTTCCTCCCCCACAATAAACACATCTTAGAAATCTTTAAAACAAATTAATAGTTTCTCATTTATTAAAGGACTGGAAAGAAGATAAGGATAGCCTATTGCTATATATAACTTAGAATTTAAAATGCTAATGTTTTCAGCAGCATTGAGACTTATTTGTAGTGTTGAATCTTTGTGAATTTAATCTTAAGGATTATACAGGTACATTAACTCTGGCCTAGTCATGAATACTGCTTAGCACAAAGTCATGGACATGGTTAACACATGAGGTTTGTATTTGAGTTACTTGATTACATGGCTCTCAGATAACAAGTTTTAAAATCTCCACGGTTAGAGTAATATGTGATAGTATATAATAGGTTTCTTTTATTGTGTGGTTGATCTAATGAGTATTTATTAGAAATGAGGAACAGATATCCTAAATGTTGAAAGACTGAAAGATGATTATTTTGCTATTTGCCTCCATTAGGCTGTGGAAGAACTGTTTAACTTAATGCAGCTGTTTATAGCTCAGAGGCCAGATATGCGAGAAGAGGAATTAGAAGATATTAAACAGTTTAAGAAAACAACTATAAGCTGTTATTTACGTTGCTTAGATGGCCGCTCTTGTTGGACTACTTTAATAAGGTAAAAAGATACTTTTGGGCGACAGAGTGTTAGTTTTCCAAGTAAGAATTTAAAACCTTTTGACATTAAAAGAGAAAATAATTTTATTATTTATATTATAACTAAAAGCTGTTCTTTTAAAAATTGTTATTATTTTTATTTTAAATACAGAGTATGTTGTAGCCTGAGTTGGCCTTTTACTTGTACCATGTAGCTAAGCTTGAACTTGTGTTCCTCAGGCATCTCAAGTGCTGGGGTTACAGATGCATGCCACTGTTGTGTGTTTATGTCATGTTGGGAATGTTAGGCACTCTACCAGCTGAACTACATTGGTCCTTTCCCCTCTTCCCCCGCTTTTGCAGATTCTTCCAGGTTATTATTGAAATAGAATTTTAGCTACTTTGAGCAGTTTTTTTCTTTTGGTTTGTATTATTTGTGTGTCTTTTACTAGAATCAGATCTGATGGTTTAAAGGGACCTTAATTTTTTACAGTGATGTTTGTGACAATACATCAGACTAATTGGGTAATTCCAGTCTAGAGACCTCTGAAAACAGTTTTTGTATCTTAAGATGAGTCTAGTTGTTTACTGCTCTTCCTTTTTTCTTGGATCTGTTTGGCTTTCTTATTTATAGGAATTAGCAAAAATAATAGAACTATCTATTCAATAAATTATTCCAAGCTTTAGAACTGACTGACTTAGAAAAGAACTGCTACACATCACATTCTATTGTCTTTACCTGCAGAAATAACATTCTGCCAGTGTATTACAGTGCTGAAAAAGCATTGAGAAATGGGGACGACTGAGGTCCTTCAGTGGGCACACAGTTTCGTGTGTGCTTTCATGAAGTCTTCACTACATCATTAAACTAATGAACCCAAGCTTCTGTGTTTGAATCTTTAGTCTATAAAATCAAATAAGCCCTTTCAAAAAATCTGTTGTTTTTTTTGTTTTGTTTTTTTTTTTAAAAAAAAAAAAACAAAAAAACACTCTTAAATGTTTGGCATTCAGTTTGAATACATTGTTTTCTAAAGGAGTATCGTTGGCAGTTTTTCCATTTAAGTTTTAGAGTTTTGCTGCTTGTTGAGTAAATGGAAGTAAAGGGTCTCCAGTTGTGTCTGTAATAGCACTTTGTAACTTCTGGACACAGTATTAACTCAGACAGTGTGGTCATGACCTAGTCTTAGGGTTTCAGGTTTATTTCCCCCACTTTATGTTGCCCATTCTTCCCCAAGCTGATGAATACTTTTGGAATATAGTATAGTTTACTATTATACAGAACTTAAGAGTTGAAAGATTGTTTAAATCATTGTTCAGATTTTTTCTTTTTTTTTTTCTTTTTTTTTTTTTTATATATGTGTGCATTAGTGTTTTGCCATTTTTCAGGTCCCCTGGAACTGGAGTTACAGACAGTTGTGAGTTGCCATATGGGTGCTCTGGAAGATCAGTCAGTACTCTTAACCACTGAGCCAAACTCATTATTTTTTTAAAATCAGCATTGTTATACTGAAATTTAAAAATATTTTTATCTTACCTTTCTCTTGCCATTTGTGAATAAAGAATTAATTAGACATTGTAGACATACTTTCCTCTAAATTACATGGCAAGATTTTTTTTTTCAATTTTTTTTCAGGTTTAATCTCCCTTAGTAGGCCCAGAGTGCTTATAAGTAGAAATGTTTCTGATTTCAGACGATTTTTTTTTTTTTTTAACATTGGAAAAGTTGCATAAGCTTTATCAGCTGGGCATCCATAATCTGGTAATCTAAAATATTCCACAGCTGAGTGCCAACTGATGCTTTAATAATCTTGAGATTTCAGAGTGCTTTAGATTTCAGATTTGGGCTGCTCATTCAGTTATACATTACTAAGAAATATTATACATGCCTGTAATTCCACTTCAGGAAGCCAAGGCTGGAAGATTCCACAGATTAGAGGCTAGTTTGAGCTACATAACAAAATCTCTTAGAAACTAAAAAACAAGGAGCTGGAGAAATGGCTCAGCGCTTAAGATGATTGGCTGCTCTTTCAGAGTACCTGGTTTAATTCCCAACACCACATGGTGGCTCACAACTATCTGTATCCCTTTCTTCAGGAGATATGACACTCTCATACAGACACACCTACAGGCAAGACACCAATGCACAATAAATATTTTTTTTTAATTTAAAAAATAAGCAACAGATGTAGCCAGTTACTTTTATATGATGGGAAAGCCAGAAGCTTAAGTCAATTTTACTTTTGTTTGTCATCACCAGATTGTTCTGTTCAAATTGGACTTTCTTTATTCTTCTAGTGCCTTCAGAATACTTTTAGAGTCTGATGAAGACAGACTTCTTGTGGTATTTAATCGAGGGTTAATCCTGATGACTGAGGTAAGTACTATATTGCTTTTCACTGTGACTGTACCTCATTTAAATACTCTTTCCCAGACTTCTATGGCATGTGTATAAAGAATGTTTGCAGAACTGTCTCACAGATAGCAGGACTTGATTTACATAGATTACTCCTCATTTATATTTAGATGTATTTGAAATAGTTTAGTTTCACTGAGTAAATAAAAATGAAAATTATGTGATTTGTAATCAAGCTTACACATTATTTCCCAAAAGCTTGCTTATTTGGTGGAACCAAAACAGAAGGCCCTGAGACTTGCACAGGACTGAAATTCTTTCCATGATTCTTAGTTCACAAGTGGAAGATGGTATAAAGCCAACAGAAGTATGTCATACTCTTTACTCTTATGCTGAGATAAAATAAACTTGTATGCTTAGAAAGTACTGCATAAGTAAGATATACTGGTAATATTTAGTTATAGTGTTGCAGAGTAGAAACAGTAAGAAACTACACTTGAATAACTTGGACTTGTCAGTGGTTACTTAGAAAATATTCAAAAAAATGATTCTCTGAGCTCAAAGGCAAGGACATTTTGGCTCTGTTTGAGTACTGAAATGTGTTCTCTGTGCTAAATATTGCTCTAGGCAAAAGAATAGAGCAAGATAGAATTTTTGTCCTGCTTGTTTACAGGTTAAAAATGTGTGATACAGCATTCATATCATGGACTACTACAGGACCTTTGCTCAGAATTTGAACTTTGAATAACGTATATATAGAACTATATAAGCTGACTTGAGGATTAAAAGAAGGGATGCTTTCTTACAGAGAAGAAAAAAAAAATCCTACAAATGTAATATAGATTACCACACAGGCCCTGGAAAGGTAGCTAACATAGCTCCCTAGTCTTGCCAGTTTTCTTTCTCATTTCTAAGGCTGTGCTCTTAGAACTAATTGGATTTTTTTTTTTTTTTTTTTAAATAAAGCTAAGTTTTTCTGTGTAGCCTTGGCCATCATGGAACTTGCTTTGTAGACAATGCTGGCCTTGAAAATACAGATATCCATTTGCCTCACCTGCCTCTGCCTCCTGAGTGCTGGGTGTCAGCATCTCCCAGCAAGTCTGTGTGCAAAAGTACATGAGATGATTAAACAAACTATGTCTTCAGACTAAAATGTTTACATAAAATACAGCTCTGAAGGTAAGGACTCTTTTCAAGGGACTGGAGTCTAAGGAAATGGTTAAGTGAAAGTGCTGGTACATAAGCACAAGGACCTGATGCCTCGAGCCCACATGAAAGGCCAGCAGCAGGCCTTTAATTCCAGCACTGAGGAGGTGAAGACAAAAGTTTACTATCTAAGCAGCCTAGCTGAACATGGAAACCACAGGTTTTATGAAGGACCTTTTGAAAAAACAAAGTGCAGGGCTATGGGAATGGCTCAGAAATTTAAAGGTAATTTTCCACAAGCTTAACAATCTGAGTTTGGTCACTGAGGATCCACATAATGAAAACACCGTGCTCTGCAGATTGTCCTCTAACTTTCATGGGCACATTGGCATGCACATATCCACATCACCACCACTACCCTGCTACCCATACAGACATAAAAATGTTTTCTGGTTTTCTTTATCACGGTGAAGAATTATGGATAATCACACCTGATATGCACATTCACATGCACCTACACATACAGAGTAGCTAAACGAGGCAATTTGATTTAGAAAACAAATAATACTTGCTGTATACACAAATGTATACACACAGTTTATCTGGAAACATATTTAGAAAATATGCATTTCCATTTTGTGTTTAAAGGAGAAATGAAACTAAGGGTTTTTAAATGTTTATTTTCTAAATCACTTGTAGTCTTTCAACACACTGCACATGATGTATCATGAAGCGACAGCTTGCCATGTGACTGGAGACTTAGTAGAACTTCTGTCAATATTCCTTTCAGTTTTGAAGTCTACACGCCCATATCTTCAGAGAAAAGGTTTGATGTTTTACTTTTTATTTTTGCTACCATTTTGCTGCCATTAAAAGGGAGTTTTGGGGTTTTGTTTATTTGTCTTACTAGTTTCTGAGCTCATGGTTCCTGAGCTTGCTAATTGAGCACTATTTATCATACCCTTATTAATGTAAAAGTGGAATGTTTTTATACATTTTTATTTATACCTGCTAGAAAACAATAGGCAAATATCTTTTAAGAGTCAAGATTTAGGAAAGTAGAAAAGCTTCCAGGAACAGTAATAAGTTGACTTTTTTTTTAACCTTCATAACTCAGATTAGGTCCATTTTAATTTCAGTAGAAATAAATGTAAAAATAATTTTGATTCAGGAAAGTGCAATATTTCAAGATGTAACATGTTTAGCACATTCCTATAATCCTCACCCTCAACAGGGTGTCCCAGGAGAATTGAAAGTTCCAGGCCAGCCTGGGCTATACTTAGCAGGACTCAGTCTCCCTTCTGGCCCCTGGAAAAACAAAGAGCAGTTTATTGTAACAATCTTATGATCTGAGGAAATTAACCACTTAGCTTTCACCAAACATGTGTTTGTGTCAATAATTTGAAACGAGGTATTAGTATCACAGCAGAAAGAAAATTTGTGAGGAACTGTGATCATTTCAAAGCCCATTTACATATGCTTTTATATTTGCAGATGTGAAGCAAGCATTAATACAGTGGCAAGAGAGAATTGAATTTGCCCATAAACTTCTAACCCTTCTTAATTCCTATAGCCCTCCAGAACTAAGAAATGCTTGCATAGGTAAGTTGCTTGAAAAATAAAAGTTGTAGACAAATACTTGTGGTGTTTGTTTGGCTTTTTCTTTTGTTTTCTTTTTATAAGCTGTGACATTACCTTCATAGTGTTTGGAAGACAGTGACACTCTCTGTATAACTCACACAGACTAGCAGACAAGTTTTTTTTTTTTCTTAACATGCTAATGTTAACATGTTTGTGGGCAGAGAATCTGGGTCTTTTTCAGTTGTTTGTAGGTTTCTTGCAACTCTAAATAATCTTCTGATTCTATGTGAACAAGGTAGAATCATGTTAATATTTACAAAGTGAAATTCACAGTGTAAAAGATAAGGTTAGTTGCTTCACTGTGGGTCTTTGGCCTTAAAAACATTTCTCAGTAACTGTTGATTGACTCTTGAGTATAATACCTTTGTGACTGATAACTTATAGAATGATAATATATAGTTGCTAAAAGATTCTTTATTTTAAATATAGAGTGAAGTTTTTGCTACTTTAGGAACCACTTGAAGTATAGTAAGCACTATAGACTGTTAACTGTTGTAATTTCTCAAAATTGCGTGAACAACTCGTTGCCCATTATGAGATTTTTCTTTGGTGTGATTAGTGAGTGAGAATTAGTCCAGCTAGTATCATAAAAGTTTAATAGCAGATTGCAGACTATTAGATATCTTTTGGATCCAAGTTGTTGTGGTGAACTTTACAAAGATAAACAAATAATCACTCTATATTGCTATATGACTAAACTGTGCCTACAAGTAAACAAGGAAAATTGAGAGAATAGTGATAGTGTCTTAAATATTTGGTTTTTGTAATGGCCTTTTTCTTTGGTTATCACAACTCTTAATCCAGAGTTGGGCAATAGACAGTTTCTCCTAATGTTGGGAGCTCAAACAGTTTGTAGTATTTAGCACACTACAACCTCTTCAGTATTTGTGAATTCAGAAGTAACTGGGAAATCTAACTCCAGTGTTTTAATACCCTAAATTGTTTTCATTTTCAGATGTCCTCAAGGAACTTGTCCTTTTGAGTCCTCATGATTTTCTTCATACTCTGGTTCCCTTCCTACAACACAACCATTGTACTTACCATCACAGTAATATACCAAGTATGTATTTATCTAATATAATACTTGAATATGGTTGGCATGTAATCATTCTGCACACTGAAGCTTGGAGATTTATTTTTTCCATTTATTCTTATTGTACACTTTTAATGTCTTAGTGTCTCTTGGACCTTATTTCCCTTGTCGAGAAAATATCAAGCTAATAGGAGGGAAAAGCAATATTCGGCCTCCGCGCCCTGAACTCAATATGTGCCTCTTGCCCACAATGGTGGAAACCAGTAAGGTATGTTGGGATGCCAGGAACACCGTCTTTCTGTAGTACAAGGTCCTCTGAGATTCCCCCTGGCGGCTCAGTCTGTTAGATTTATGTGAACGCTTCATGAATCCTAATATTAGATTCATTTGGATTTTTTCCTCTAAGTGCTCTGAAATGTTGATATTGGCAAAATCAACAGTAAGCACGGGTTGTTAATATTTTTTTCTTTTTCTAAAAAAATAGCTTAATAGTAAACCCTAGTTTGTTGCTAGGCTAAATTATAGCTTTGTCCTGCATCTAAATCTACATAGTCAAATTAGGCACTTGGAATGTTTTCAATTTGGCCATATAATCAAGACCTTTTTTTTTTTTTTTTTTTTTTTAAATTGTCCCTATAATCATATTTTCCTTAACCCCACCCATAATGTCACTGATTGATAGATTTATCATCTGGTTCCTGTTCTTAATTCTTATTCTAAAATAGTCTCAATCCTAAATTATAGAGACAAACTATATTAACACAAGATATGTTAGTTTTAACATTTTTTAAAAAACATTTTTCCCCTTTAGCTTTCTTCTCCCACACCTTTATCCACACTCTCTTGCCTACTATTTTTGGATCCTAAGTATATTTAAGTAGTTCTCCATGATAAAATATTAAAAATAATCAACCTCATAGTTACCCTTACAGAAATATCCTCAAACCTTTCAAAATTAAATATAGTTCATTCTTCTTGATGATGTTTATAGAACTAAAGTGTCACATGCTAAAATCTCAGTACTTTTACTCTATTAAAGTATATAGAAATGATGGGTAATTATAATTGATAGCATTTGCACACTGACAATAAACCTAGGACAACTATGATCTTAATACCACTAGAAATTTGGAATTTAAAACTAGATTCTTATAGAAGTTAAAGATATAATTAGCTTTTACTTAATCTTATTACAATTGCACAAAATATGCTCTTTCTTATACAATTTAAGTGCAACCATTTTATCATCTTTAACCTTCAGGGCAAAGATGACGTTTATGATCGTATGCTGCTAGACTACTTCTTTTCTTATCATCAGTTCATCCATCTATTATGCCGAGTTGCAATCAACTGTGAAAAATTTACTGAAACATTAGTTAAGCTGAGTAAGTATAAAAGATGAGCAGTAAATTCCACTGAATTATTTTAAGCCCCTAGCCATTCAGGAAGGGGAAAATAATATGACAATCCCTTTATTTTTTTTTCTTTTTTTAAAGTGAATGTTTAAAAATATTAACTAGTATTCTTGGGAATATTTTAATTTTTATTAAGAAAACACCAACTTACTGGTTTCCATTGAATAGTTCTGCCCAGAGTATCAGCTGGCCTATTAAGGAGCATGGAGCAGGGCTGATCATCACTTTGTACACAGAAGCCCAAGTTCATCATCTTCACAGGAGAATTAAAAACAAAACTGCTTTGCATAGAGAGAAAAGTTTAGAGACAGACTTCCCTGGCCATTGGGTATGAGTTGAAATCTTTAGTGCCAGCTATGCTTTGGAGCTGGTGGTGCCAGAAAAGCTGAGTGAATGTGGCAGTGTGAAGCAGAGGTGCATATATGAGTAACTAGGAGGTAAGTCTCATAAAATGAGAAGACAAGTTACATAGCAGGAGAAAAAACTTCAAAGAAAGTCTAATACCTGTCTCCGGGGTCAGGACCTAGAAGTTCTGAGACTCTGTATGTCCTGTCTTCTAATTTTATCAAGGATGGACCAGGATTTTCTCCAGTCTCTATAGTTGGATTTCAGAGTGGGGGAGTAATACTTATGAAACTACCACTTAGATGAAGAAAGAGACACTTACCATGCCCAGAAGTCCTCTCTGTATTCCATCTCAGCCACAACTCCCTTTCCTATGGAAAAGAGTTTGGCCCATTACAGGTAGGGCAAAAGATAAGATCCAACCCTAGATTTCCTTATCCAGGAAGAAAGAAGTAGTTACAGCTGTCAGGGATAACTTCTCAAAAAATCATCCTGTTGGTAAGTGATTAGAGCATCTTCATTAGCTGATCATACCTATGTATCTATGGCTGGTGCCAAGATATGGGGAGGTAAGGATATCTACATATTGTCTGTTTCAAAATTATGCATCTGGGTTGTGGCACTTGGTAAAACTCTGAAGTTTTAGCAACAGGTGTAAAAGAATGCTCAGGAGTTCTGATAGTATAGCCTTTGTGCTCATTTAAGAGGTGTTTCCAAAGATGCTGACCTTTGGAGAACTTCCAGGTAATTGTGTTTATATATTTTATAACAAAATATGTGAAGAGCTGTACTTAATACTTAGACAACTTTGACCAAGTAATGAATATTCTACTATTTTTGAGTGTCTCTTTCATCAACACTAAAATGTACTTTCATGGAAATTAAGAATGGAGAAAGGTCGTTGGATGTGGTAGCTCATGCCTGAATCCCCATAAGTATAATCTCAGCGCTCATAAGGCTGTGGCAGCAAGATGGCCAGACATTAAAGGTCTACCTAGGCTACTGAGTGAAGCTCTACAAAGACAAGCACAAGTAGAGGGAAAGGACACACTTGACATCACGTACTAAGTATCCGTCACTCATAACTATGAAGCACTGTTGATTCTGTCTTACTTAGCTTTTGTATCTACAGGTTTGTGGAATATTCTGTGTCATGCACATATTCTCAGCTGTGCTATTACCCACAATATGGTAGTTAACTAGCCATGTTGGAAGACTTAAAAATTTGAAATGTGACAAAAGGAACTGTTTTATGTAATTCTGGCAAACTAAATTTAAATAGCCAAATGGTGGTTGTTGGGACAAAACTAGGTACAAACCCAAATCACAAAGCAAGAAATTAAGTTTGTGAGTGTATTCCTGGCGAATGTGGAAAATTAGATATCCGTTTAGTAATTTAGACAGAGACTTAAAAGTAATAGTATATGGAAAAATTATGCCCTTGTAGTTTGACATTAATTCTTCTAGATGAAATAACTATTTCCAAGGAAAGGGCTCTGGAAAAGAAAACTCACATTAGTGACAGTAGTGAAGTGGTGAGGAGAGCTGGTAATTTTGATTTGTATGACTCTTTGAGGAAAAGTGGAAAGTTAAGTTTAAACTGAGCCTTTGAAGTTAATCTAAAGATGAGAATATTGAAAAACTACCATACATAAGTTTTGCCTCAAAACCTATGACAAATTGCTACTGATTGCCAGTTTTGAACAAAACAAAACATTTTTGCTCATGCCTGTGACACCAGCATTTTTTTTTTTTTAACTATTTATTTGTTATGTATACAATATACAGAAGAGGGCACCAGATGTCATCATAGATGGTTGTGAGCCACCATGTGGTTGCTGGGAATTGAACTCACAACCTCTGAAAGAATGGTCAGTGCTCTTAACCTCTGAGCAAGGAGGAAAATTGAGTGTTATCTGCCAGCCTGGCTACACAGAAACTCATCAACAAAACAACAAAGTATCACTTGGATCCCTGTATACCACCACAATTTGTTCATTTTTTTGTCCTTTTACTTAATTTTATTAATATATTTTCTCTCCTTTCACAAAAATAAAATAGAATAATTCAAAAAATGGAAAAAAAACCAAACACATATTTAGTACATGTTAAAGATAATATCCAGTTAGTAGAGTAGAAGTGGTATTAGCAGCATGATGGCCCTTACACTTGGGAGGTAAGGCAAAAAGATGAGAATTCAGCAGCTGTTGACAATATAGTGAGTTTGATGCCAACCTGGGCACCTAAGACCTTGCTGTCACTCCAGGGATGGGGTGAGGTGGAGATGAACAGAAAAGGACCCCTAGCTGCCTCCTCAGAACCACATGCACTTGCACTACACATGTATACAAACAGAAACCGACCATATTTAGCTAGGCATAAAAACCAGAAGCACTAAACATAAGAAATTTTGGTTACATAAAATCGAAATTATTAATAGTAGTTGTGAAAACACCATAAGTTAAAATACAAGCTAGCAACCTAGCATAATGGCATGTGCTTTTAATCCCAGCAGATCTTTAGGAGTTCAAGGCTAGCCAGAGATACATGGTGAGGCAATGTCTCAAAAACCCAAGTAGGTAATGGGAATGTGATGTCAGGCTTAATAGATAAATGGCTACCAAAACACAAAATTGTTTTAGGCTTTGGTAAGAAGAAAACTAAGCAAAATCAAGACATGAATAATTGTGTTCATCAACCGTATGAGAAGAAGTTGCCCACACTCATTAATGAAAAAGCAAGCAATGATTTGTCCTGGGGTAGGGAGGGTGGATACATTTGGGCTATACCCATTTTCAGAGAGTCAGAAAAGCTATCAGTTTTGGGTGGCAGTTTGGCTTTGTAAGTTAAAACTTAGGCCTGACCATAGCAGATGCAGAAATTCTGCTCATAACAATGTAGTTTTTACATCATTCACAGTGTGTGTAATTGAAAAGAAAAATGTTCAATAACAGCATATTTTAGTAAGACAGTTCATTTGTCTAACACAGTCTTCAAAACAAACAAGACAACATTCCTTAAATTAGATGGGGAAGAAAAACATCTCAGAAAATAGACCGGAAGGTATGTAGGTCAGTGATCCAGCAGTGAACCCAGATACTGGGTCCAATCCCCAGCACTTGGGGTGAACAGGTAATACAAAGAGTATAACCACATTCTTACAAAGGACTGGAGTATCACCCTTAGTAACAGGCATATGGCCAAGTGTGGTTGTATATACTTTTAATCCCAGCACTTGAAAAACAATCTGTGAGTTCAAAGCCAGCCTGGTCTACATAGTGAGTTCCAGGACAGCCAGAGCTACACAGTGAAATCCTGTCTCAAAACAAAGGACAAGTGAATAGTTCAATCATTGCATGAGGATTAAATCATGGGATGCTTTTGTTTTCTAATTTAAATATGTATCTGTAAGGATGAAATTATTTATAACAATTGTGCACTGTTTTTGTTTTATTTGTTGACATACAGTCTCTCTATTTAGCCCTGACTCCTTATACTGTAGACCAGAGTGGCCTCTAACTCAGAAATCTGCTTTCCATTGCTTCCATAGTGCAGGTATTAAAGGCATTCTTGACCTTGCCAAGCTTATGATTGAAATTTTTTTTAGTAGTATAGAAAATGCTATTGGCAAACTGTAATTAATCTCTTTAGGTCCCAGAGTTTATGAGCAAAATAATAGGTTACTCAGATAAAAGTTAAATAACTCCTTAAATTTCATCATCATCATTTAAATTTTCATTTCATTTTCAATGACAAAGCAAGGGTATCTTTAGCATTTAACATTATTAATGAAATTTTTTGAATGTGTTAAATTCTTTGCAAGTGACATATATTTGAAAAACAAAACAAAATATTTTTTAAAGCAGGGTCTTACTGTATAGCTCTGGCTGTCCATAATCTCAAGAGTATAAACTAGGCTGGCATCTCACAAATATCCATTTCCTGCCATTGCAGTAGTGCTGGAATTCTAGGAGGTGCCATAACACTTTTAAAGGCCAGGTGTGTTGTTACATACTTATTAAAAATTTTCTTATTATATTGTATGTGTATGAATGTTTGTCTACACATGTCTCTGCAACAGTGTGTTTCTGATGCCTGAGGGAGCCAGGGACTAGAGTTACAGGTGCTTGTGAGCCACTGTGTTGATACTGGGATTCAAACCCTTAGTTGTCTGTAAAAGCAACAAGTGCTGTGAAATGCTGAGTCATCTCTCCAGCCCCTAAAAATAATTTATTTAATTGACTAAAATTAAACATATACAAATTCATAATATACATACACATAAATTACTCTAAAGTATATAAATTACTCTAAAGTATACTCTAAAGTATATCTATATCATAAAATACTCTAAAGAGAAGATTCCTGCTTCTCTTTAGGGTATATTGTTATTGACTTGAAAATGGCTATTTTCCCTAAAGGCTTCAAAAGGTGAATTTATTTCAGACCACACCTGACATCTAATGCAGATCCAAAGCTACCTTTACCAGTTCACCGGGTACAAATCCATATATGCTACATATAGTAGTCACGTGTAAAACAAACTTAAATTTTAAAACTGTTTGCCAGTTTGCTTATCTCCGGAAGAATTGACATGGGTGTCTGAATATTCCAGAGTCAAGCCATCATATTCTCCATAACCTACAAGGAAAGCTACAACAGGTTACTTAGTGGGTATGCTAACTTGAAGAGGAATTCCATTGGACATTGTATTCATAGCCTAAGGCATCTTGGTTGTTTCATAGTAGAACACTACTCATGGGCCTTTATCCATTAACTGATGCCACTGGTTCCCTAAAAGAATGATAGGGATAAAGGAATAACACTGCTATAGAAAAACAGAATTGTAACACCTCAGAAGAAACTGTGACTAGTAATATGCATATGGAATATTTTATCCTCACAGCAATCATGGAAGTACCAAATATTCTCTGCAAAAGCAACTTGAAAGGTGTTTCTTTTACTGGTAGACTACAAACAGTTCCTACAGTTGGAGGTGTTTTGACAAAAAAAAAAGTGAGAGTATACTTACAGTCATCTTTGAGTGAAGAATGGGGTGGATTATGGTCCTTGATGAAGGATAAAGAAGGATGAGCTTTACAGAACTCGGTGTGTTTTAGATTGTTCCATTTTACTTACTGAAGGAAAGCCTAGAAGTACACTGGAGGCCGAAGACAGTGGCTCAGCAGTCAAGAGTGCATCTGTTCCTGCAGAGGACTGGGGTTGGTTCCCAAAGTCCAATCTGTAACTCCTGCTCCAGAGATCCGATGCTCACTTCTGTACTCTGAGCAAATGCACACAGACACACACTAACAATATAAAAGATAAAGAAATGTCCCTGAGAATTCTGTGATTGCTTCTTCGTGTACTTTGCACCCAATGAATTAGTTAAGTACTGAGGAGTATGTAGAGTTAAGAGAATCTTGGCCTTTCACTCATCCACAGTGCTTTGTGAAAATCCAAGAAAGTTCAGGAATCCTGGTGCTCAGAAGAACAGTCTTTCTATTCAGAGGAAACAGCTTGAGAGGGAACTAGAAAGAATAGAAGGTGACCTCAGTTTCTCTTGATTGGCATAGAGTTGTCTAGAGTTTACTGTAGAAGCTAGCCCAGCTGTCGTTCTCAGATTGGTAGTTATGTATGTTCATTTACTGTATTACATGAGTACATCAGACTAGTTTCCTTAATGCTGCACTGCCTAAAATAAAGGTAGCATGCTACTACCCTTAGTGAATCTAAAAACAGTAACAAGGCTAGGAAGTAGTTCAGTGGAAGAACATCCCACTTAGCATGCTGAAGGCCCTGGGCCTGAACACCTGTACAAAGTGTGGCAGGGGAGGTATTATGTTAAGTAAACATGGTACAAATAAATGTGAAGATCATAAAATGATACCAGAGGGCTTGAGTAAATGTAGATTACTGAAAAGATTATAGGTATTAGGATTAGATAAATGTGGGATAGATGTAACTAACAGGATTTGGGGTGAATTAGAAGACTGTTACAGACTCTGAGGGAACAAACTGAGCACATTTCTAACCCTAGCTCTTAGGGATTGGAGGCACAAGCATCAGGAAGTTAAAACCTTCTTTGGTTGCTTGAGAACCTGTCTCAGGAAAAAACAAAAAATTGTTCCCATTTCCCTCTCAAAATATCAGTAAATTGAAATAGGGATTAAAATAATACTTTTCAAAGCTTTGAAATTTTAATGTGTTTATCTGACATACCTAATACAGTAGGTGCCAGTTTCTTTCCTTCTTGTTTTTAAAGGTTTTACATGCTAAGACGTCTGCAGGGTTGGTTTATTATGATTAATGCTGGCTTTTTAGCTGTTGAAAAGTAAGAATGAATGAATGTCTTACTTTGAGGAACAATTGTTGAAGGAAGAAAAGGTTATAAAAACTTAAGTGATAATAGACTTGCTATGAGAGTTTATATCTAAGCAGTAGTCTGGAGACTGGCAAACTGAAGAGCTGCATACTAGTCAGGCTCTGCAGGCTACACGGTCTAGGTCACGTGGTCTTTGGGTTTTTGTTGCTCTTTGTTTTGATGTTTTGTTTTTTTATTAGTTTTTTAAAATGTAAAAGCCAGGTCTAGGAGTTCAACATCTGGAATCCCACACTTCTGAGGCAGAGACCAGCTTGACTATGTGTCAAGAGAACATAGTTTCAAAGTTAAATAAAGTAAAAACTATTCCTAACTCACCCAGCCATAAAACAGATGGTGTCAGACTTGGCCCAAGAGCCATATTTTGCCAACTCTTATTTTATGACCAGTTACAATCAAAGAATATGTGACTATAGAAACCATTCCCTGTAGCCAGTTAGTTGTATGGCTTGTCTGTTACATGTGCTATGATAAATAAATGTTTCCAGCCTCATCCAGACTAGGTTAGAGCAAAGGAAGGATAAGGAATGTCTTGTCTTTACAGGGGACTAATATGCTTAATTCTGAAAGAGATCCCTAAGTGTATGAGTTTCTGTTTAAAGATCTTAAAGTCTTGGTCTAACTCAAGAGCTGGCAATTACAACCCACCTACTAGTAGTTCTTAAAAAGCCAGCAGCTACCTACTAAGAATAGGTTTTATATTTATATATTAAGAAAATTAGAATATAGTTTTCTGACACATAAAAATTGTGATTCAAACTTTTAATATTTGTAGCCAGCCATCCTTCATCATTTGCTGCTGTCCCTGGTACTTCGTTATTGTTTCACAGCCTGAAGTAGCTGCAGTGGGCATCAGATGGCCATGAGGCCTACATTTGCTCTCTATGGAAAATCTTGTCAATTCCCAACACAGTCCATACTTTTTAACTGGAAAATAGCTTATATTCTGTTTCTCCTCTGTGGCTATATTTTCCCTGAAAGTGGAGAGATGTAGAATTAGGACATTTATGGAGAGAGCTGGTATTGCAGCTTCTGTAAGAGAGGCAAAGAGTATGGAGGGATGGAGGAACATAAGAAAATCTCCTTGACATCTAGAAGAGGTTAAAATTAGGTTTCAGGACTTGGGCTGTAGCTCAGTGGCAAAGTGCTTATCTAGCTGATATGTCTGAGCCTCAGGTTTTCCAACAGGAAGACACACACAGATGCACACTCTTGCATTCTCATGCTGCAAACAGAGGAGTCCTAACAGCATTGATAGACCCAAATCTGATCTACCCAGAAGATCTGAGGACAAGGCAAGAAGACAGGAGTAGACTCAGCACTGTTTACTTCAGTGCACAGAGAAATCAAAAGGGAAAGAGACAGAATGCTTTAAAACAGTTCTCTTCTCCTTCTCTTCCACCCTTCTGAAATGTAGCAAGCCTGGGAAATTTTCCAGTGTTTCTAATGTGTTTCCTTAATCGAGAAAACTTTGAAAAACCCTTACAGTTACTTTAATCTTCCCAGATAAGTTTCATTACTCAAAAATAAAGAGCTGGCTGAAGTTGTTGTCTTAGATTCTTCTGGGAATGAGGTATAGAGTGTATAAGTAAATTCACAATTCCACATTTACAATTTCTGCACTGCTTAAAACATTGCAATGAGTTCTCTTGAAAGTGTTGTATATAATATTTCTAAGAATACAGAGACAATACAGTTGAAACCAGAGGTAGCTAACATTATTGTACCTGAATTTCAATAACTCAGCAGTATAACTTATAATTATAACCTGTTCTGATTTTTTTTTCAAATATTAGGTGTCCTGGTTGCCTATGAAGGCTTGCCACTTCATCTTGCACTGTTCCCCAAACTTTGGACTGAGCTATGCCAGACTCAGGTAAAGCAAATGGTTTTTACATGATTGGTCTCTGACCTCATCCAACCAAATAACTGGGAATTTTTAGAACTGGTTGAAAACTACTTGGCTAGAAATTGGGAATGTTGTAGAATTAAGAAAAATACTACCTCCTGGAATTATATTCCAATTCAAGCTTTGTACAAGGGAATTCTAGATAAGCTGTTTATGTTGGATCTCTCATCCATATCTCAGTAGCATCAGTTTCTAGGAAAGTCTAAAACCCAGGGATACTAGAGAAAGCAAGCTCATCCCCCCCCCCCCAACTGTCTCTTTCTCTTTGCACTAATACCTCCAGCATTAAGCCCTGCTGTTTGGCTTTTACCTCTGCCTGGTTGTAGTTTTTCTGGGATCTCATGCCCATGTTTTCTACCATCAGTCTCAGGGAGAACAGGACAGTTGTAGCTAAACCCAAATAGAACAAGAAAGGCTACTTCCTCCACTTCATGTTTAGTCACCACCAACGACAAATTCAAGGCCAGCCTGGGCTACATAAGAGAACCCTGCCTCAAAAAATAAAACAAAAAACCCTGAAGTTTAAGGTGGAAGGAAGGAAGCTAGATTAGTGTAATCTAAGGTTTGTCTCGGTCCTTGGATAGGACCTAAAGGGTCCTCACAAACACACACTATTTCCTCCTGGTTACATCTTCACATGTTCACCGTGCTGTACCATAATGATGGTCATTTCCTGCCCACACTAATATTATCTATAGATAGGACATGTGTATTATATACATATATATCATCTATTCCTTAAAGAATGTTAGTTTTCTACAGTAGTGCTTATTATTGCTGAGCAAAAGTTTCTGAACTATTACTACAAAGAACTTTAGTTACAAGGACATTGATCCCATTTAGCTAATGTGGTTGGCATCTAGAAAATGACTTATTGGTTTACTTTATTTTTGAGACATGGTGTCCCTTTGTAGCCTTGGCTGTCCTGTATAGTAAGTTTCTGGCCCAGACTAGCTCTGAGATCCAGATCAGCAGTCCCAAAGTCCCAAAGAAAGCTTGTATTAATTACATGCTGTTTGGCCTTTGGCTCAGACATATTGCTAGCTAGCTCTTACTCTTAACCTAACCCATGATTCTTATCTTGTTTAGTCATATAGCTTGGTACCTTTTCTCAGAGCAGCATTGTTATCTTTTTTCTGCTTCTTTGGTGTCTCTGTCTCTCTCTACCCTCCTTCCCCTTTATCTGTGCCCAGATTTCCTGCCTGCTTCTAAGATGCCCTGTCGTAGGCAAAAACAGTTCCTTTATTATCCAATAGTATTTCACAGCATACAGAAAGACATCCCACATCAGTCCTGGAACTCACTTATATAGACCAGGTTGGCCTTGAACTCAAGATTCTCCAGCCTCTGCTTCAGGAGTGCTGGATTCATGGGTTTGCACCATCTTGAACTGAGCAGTCTCTTCAATAAGTTGGAATAGATCTTTGCTTTCCCTCTGACACTGGTAATTGCTCTTTTCATAGATTACAGCACCAAAGGTACAAATTTCTACTTAAATTTTCTATATATGCATGTGTTTTTCTGCATACCATGTCAGAGACCAGGAGGCATTAGATCCCCCGAGACTGGAACAACACAGATAGTTGTGGGCTTCCATGTTGGTTCTAGAAATTGAACCTAGGTCCCCTGGAAAAGCAGCCGGTCAATACATTTAATTATCAAGCCCTCTCCAGCACTCAGAATATGAAAAGCCTGTCCTATTTCTAATTTCTTAGGTGACCTTGAACAACTGCCCTACTTGTTTCCTATATATAATATATGTGCTCATGTAGGTTTTCTAGATGGTATATCTGTTGAAAGACATACTACATGCATATGAAAACAGAGAAACCAAATTTTAGTAAAATTTCCAAACATTGGAACTCATGAATTCTATGTGAGACAAAAAGGAAAACATTCTAACAGTTGTAATGAGACCATACAGTAAAGCTTAACTATATCTATGTAGTTTGATTATTAGTTTAGCAATTGGTTGTCCCCTTAAAACATTCATATCCTATTCTGTAAGGTTTGTGTTTTAGTCCTTTTTAGCTCTATGCTGGGTGATAAAGCTACATTTTTAAAGTATGTGTTATATGAATGGGGCTGAAGTGATAGCCAGTGCTTAGGAGCATTTGCTGCTCTTCCAGAGGACCAAAGTTTGATTCATAGCACCCTTGAGGTAGCTAACAACTGTCTCTACCAGTTAATGGGGACCCAACACCCTCATTGGGCCTCTGTGAAAATGGGACAGGCACATATGTACACAGGCATACATACACAAAACACATTGAGGTTTGCCATTGTCTTCCTGTAGCAAATTCCTGCAGTTCCACCCATAACTGAACATTGTGCAAGTCCCAGCTGCTAACTGCAATGTTTGTTTTTTTTTCCCACTTCAGTCCACTATGTCAAAAAACTGCATCAAGCTTCTGTGTGAAGATCCTGTGTTTGCAGAGTATATTAAATGTATCCTAATGGATGAAAGAACTTTTCTAAATAACAATATTGTCTACACGTTCATGACACATTTTCTTCTAAAGGTATATATGTAGTTCTTCCAAAATGCCATTTTTGCTTAATTGTGTGCTTATTATATTGGTTTTGAATTTTAAGACTTATTTTGTGTATGCACGGACATGTTTTCTTTTCCAGGTTCAAAGTCAAGTGTTTTCAGAAGCAAACTGTGCCAGTTTGATCAGCACCCTTATCACCAATTTGATAAATCAATATCAAAACCTACAATCTGATTTCACCAACCGAGTTGAAATTTCAAAAGCAAGTGCTTCTTTAAATGGGGTAAGAGCTATGCTAAGAAGTTCAAAACTCACCTTAAAATCATTTGGCCTTTGTTTAACTATTACGACTTTACTGTTTAAAGGATCACATATCATGAGAAAAACTTTTCATTAAGTGTTCACTGTGCTATGTATTACAGCACATATGTCCCATTGTTGAGAACATATGACCAAATGGCATTCAGTATGTTAAGGGCAATAAGACCACTAAGAACTGAGATTGGGGCACACACCTATAATCAGTCATAGCACTTGAGACAAAGTGGCAGTCAGATCATTGGCAAGTTGGAGACTAAACTTGGAACCCAAGTTCCAAGCTGGCCAGGGCTATAGTGGTCTGAGTTTATAAAAAAACCAAAATAAATCCCTTTATCTGTTTGTATAACATACACATACAAATTTGTGATAACTGTCTATGGCTGCCAAGTAATCAGAACAGTTACACTTATGATTATAAAGGCAGCTAAGAGTAGAGAGTATATCAATTTGTGTGGATTCTGTGACAGGGAACATGCTGGTTACATATGGACTGTCATTCAGCACCAGTCCTCTAACAAGATGGCGTGGGGGGGGGGATGTATACGATGATGATGAAATTGCTGTAAGTCTAAGCTGCGTTATTTGGTTTCTTTTTCAAGAGTCTTTACTTTGGCCTACTTGAAATAGGCACAAAACAATGGTATAAATAACTTAACTGATGGATACTAAAACATGCTATGGCATTATTGCACATTGTCAGAGAAGCCAGAATAGATTCCTGGGAAATTTGTCTAAATGTTGCCTTCAGGATTTGAACTCTTGTATCTGGGTTTTTGTAGGACCTGAGGGCACTTGCTTTGCTCCTGTCGGTGCACACTCCCAAACAGTTAAACCCAGCTCTAATCCCAACTCTGCAAGAGCTTCTAAGCAAGTGTAGGACTTGTCTACAGCAGAGAAACTCACTCCAAGAACAAGAAGCCAAAGAAAGAAAAACTAAAGGTTAGTTTTGGCAACTAAGTCATCATCTGGGGATGGAAGAATGAAGAGAAGCTGGAGGTGTGGCTCAGTGTTTGCTCTTGCCAGCTTTTACCTCCAGCACTTAAAAAAAGGGGGGAGGGACTGGTCCCCAGTAGCATTTTAATCTTCTTTGAAGATTCTATTTTAATGTAATTTTTTTCCTCACAGATGATGAAGGGGCAACTCCTGTTAAAAGAAGGCGAGTGAGCAGTGACGAGGAACACACTGTAGACAGCTGCATTGGCGACATAAAAACAGATAACAGGGAGGTCCTAACCCCCACTAGCACCTCAGACAACGAGACAAGAGACTCATCAATTATTGATCCAGGGACCGAGCAAGATCTTCCTTCTCCTGAAAATGGCTCTGTCAAAGAGTATCGGATGGAAGGCCCATCTTCATTTTCAGAAGATGGGCCACAAATCCGGTCACAACATGCAGAGGAACAGTCTAACAGTAGCAGGTTTGACGACTGTAAAGAGTTTAAAGACCTTCACTGTTCCAAGGATACTACACTAGCTGAAGATGAATCCGAATTCCCTTCTACTTCTATCTCCGCAGTTCTGTCTGACTTAGCTGATTTGAGAAGCTGTGATGGTCAAGCTTTGTCCTCCCAGGACCCCGAGGCTGCTTTATCACTCAGTTGTGGCCATTCCAGAGGCCTCTTTAGTCATATGCAGCAACACGACATTTTAGATACCCTGTGTAGGACCATTGAATCAACAATCCATGTGGTCACAAGGATATCTGGCAAAGGAAATCAAGCTGCTTCTTGACATTAGATGTGGCATGTCTACTTTCAAGTGCCCCTCCCCCATGCTGTTTGTCTAAATTTTGCTTATTTGTTTTGTGCTTCAGTTTGTCCAGTGCTCTCTGCTTGAATGGCAAGATAGATTTATAGGCTTACTTCTTGGTCAGGCAGAACTCCAGATGAAAAGACTTGCATCTTCTGTATACTTTCTAAAGGGCAATCAGATAATGGATATGTTTTATGTAATTAAGAGTTCACTGTAGTGGCTTTCATTTAATATGGCTTTCTGGAAGAATCAGGGCTGTGACCCTGTACATGTAATTTAAACTTACAGCATTTTTACTGTGTATAATATGGTGTCCTCTGTGCCAGTTTTGTACCTTAAAATAAGAGAGGCAGATTGCCTCTGATCGCTGTGGTTCTTATTATCAAAATTAAGTTTACTTGTATACGGAACAACCACAAGAAATTTGATTCTGTAAAGAATCCTCTTTAGCTGTGGCCTGGCAGTATATAAATGGTGCTTTATTTAACAGAATACCTGTGGAGGAAATAAAGCACACTTGATGTAAAAATAACTGTTTTATTTTTATTGAAATGACTGACTGTTCTGTGTACTTAATTAAACTGACTGTGACAACCTTCCTTTGTTACATAACTTGTTTCAGTTTCCTTGGATGACAGCAGTAAACAGACCGAAGGGAGGCAGCGCGTGGCCATTCTGCTGTTTGAGAAGTCCTCAGTAGTCTAAAAAATAATTTATCATGTGGATGTCTCAATTCCTCCATCCCAAAGTGTCTGACTGCTTGGAAGCCACCAAGGAAGCCAGATGAATAAAACCTTGAAAACTGGAGTAGAATAAAAGAATAGTATAACATGCCATTTATTTGTCACAAGCTTAAATCAACTATAGCAATGAAGTAGCGTGTTGGGACCAGCCTTAGCTTGGGGAACTGGACTTCACCTGCTTTCCAGAGAGGAAACCCATGGAAGGTGAGACAACACTTAATCTTATTCAGTGCAGAGAATAGAATACTTCAAGCAGTTCTTTTAAATTCTGTAGTTTCATGAAGTTCATCCAGTATAAAATAAGTTAGGGACTTGGGAGAGGGGACTTTTTGAGGAAGAAAGAAGAGGTAAGTAACCAGGACAGGTTTCTGCTTACAAAAGGATGTATGTCCTTATAAAACCTAACTATTTCAAACATTCTGTGTTGTGAGCTGAAGTAAACCTTTTATTTCTTCAAAGTGCTGCTTCTGCCAACAGAATTTTGTATTCTCTTCTTTACAGACAGGAACTCCTTTACAGTCCAATTGTAATTCTGTTTGCCCTGGAGCAGGCACAAAATTCAATGCGACTGTTGCATAGTGTTCTGGGGGGAAAAACCAGGAGCTTTATTATGACATCAGGAAGAAGAAACTGTCCATACCAGCTTTAGCTTGCTGGGCTTCATATATAAACTGCATATAACATACCTTCTGGCCAATTCCTGCATCTCCATTTCATGATGATCTTCCTATTTGTTAACTAAAAACAGAGGAGACATTTCACTGAAAACACAATACAACACAAGAAACAAACCCTTTTTAAGTTAAACTCTCAATAGTAGAACCAACAAAAAGCTAACAGTCCTGTCTTCCAGTTTACACACCAATGCTCTCCAATATCCTAGGCAACACTGATACCAAGAACAAAGCTATAGTAATAACTGCTAACTACAGAGGTGGTTGGAAAAGCCACTGATGTCTGGCAGCTTAGACCCTAATGACATAGAGTTCTGGACCCAGCAGACAGAGCTTGAAGTCTCCAAAACAATGTGAGGCAGAGTTACTATCTAAGTAAGGCTTAGTCCTTCTCATTACTTAAAAACATACAGTATATAACATTTTTCTTTTCTACAGTGAACTTCATTAAAAAGAATCTGAGACTGAACTCATCAAAACCTTTAAAACAAGTTAATAAAGTGAAAGGAGCAACATTATCCTGGGTCACCACTGTAGCCATGTACTTACCAGTTCCACATATTCTCCAGTGATGTTCCCATCAAACATCTGAAACTTCCCTCCCTTTTCAGCTTCTAATACAGCAGGAGATTTGGAAAATTTTTGCACCAACTAGCCAAACAAAACAGACATATTATTCCAACATATGTTGTCACCCTGTGTATGTGGTGAGTAGTATATCAGCATCTTATATTCCAGGTCACTATTTCACCAATAATGTGGCTTTAAAAAAAAAAAAAAAATTGTTGGACGTCAAAGCTTTCTTCTTTACAGAAGAGGGAAACTTACATATCCCCCAGCTGCTGACAGAGCCTATACAGGTGTCCATCATTGTCCCCTACTCATCACCAGTGCCCCTGAAGCCTTTCTTTCAAAACCAGACACTGTTCTTTGTGACATAGCTTCAAACTTCGGGTGGTAAGAGTAGCTTAGGGCGTTACTCACATCTTTCACAGTGAAGATACTGTACAGCTGCTCTACTGTCGTGTCAAACAGCTCCGTCAAGTGCAAAGATACAGTGGGAATCCTTACACCCAGTGCCACTGGGGAAGCCTGCACCTCAAGATGAGAAAGAGGTTCAAGAGGACGGCAAGCACACCACAAGAGAGCCATTAAGATCCAAAGGTCAATCCTACAAGTTGCAAACTGCTGCTTCTACTCACATACCAACAGCATTAAAGTTCTTTGTTCCAGCAGTGCTAGCTTTTACTTTGAACACTTTACCTTCATTCCATTCCCAGGATAGAGCTCAACACCTCTGATCTTAGTTAGACCTATACGTAAGGACCCAGAACATATCAACAGGATGAAAGATGGCCAAACTTTTAAGGGTGCTAATTCCATGCATGCATTCCTGTTTTCCAATTCTAAAAACAAGATCTAGTCTCTACAATCCCAAAGTCAAGACAAAATGTTCTTCCACTACATATGAGCTACGATGGCTCACACCTCTATTCAGAAGTCTGAAACAGAAGCACACTGAGTCTAGGCTAGCCTATCAAACAATGACTTAAAATAATTTTGATGAAATGCAAAATTTCTTGTGTTTTTGTCCAATAAGAATTTGAGCCTCTGGGGGCTGGAGAGATGGTTCAGTGGTTAAGAGCACTGATTGTTCTTCGGGAGGACCTGAGTTCAATTCCCAGCATCCACATGGCAGCTAACAACTGTAACTGCAAGATCTGACACCCTGACTCCCTTACACATACAGGCAAAACACCAATTCACATGAAATAAAAATAAATATTTAAAAAAAGATTTTTGAGCCTCAATCTAAAGATTCTGTATTAGGGAGTATGCCCAGCATATAACAGCCCTCACACTCAGCACAAAAAAGGAAAATAAAAAGCTGCATTTTGTCATTACACAAAATGACAGCATCTTAAGGGAAAATGTGTAGATCAAAAGCCTTTCCTCATTTACAATCCATTATCATCAAAAGGTTGTCTGGAAACTCATTAAAGGTGTCCTCTCCTCACTACACTTCAGCCACCAAGCTCATACCTGTAAAGTGTTTTCAGTTAGTTTCTTCTCAATGGTGAGTTCTTGGGTTGCTACAGCTTTTGTTGGTAAAATCATTCCTGTTGTAAATTCTATAAGAAAATAGGAAATTTTATTAACGTACTTTTTCATCTAAACCAGCATTTTTCAAAAAAACATTTTGAGGCCTTGAAAATAACTACATGTTTTACATATATTACTGATGCGTATTATTAGCAAAGGCCCTTTTATTCTTTGATCCACTAACTTGCTTTACTACATTCCTCTAAAATGCTAATTTTTTCACAAATTCTTTTCTAAAACTTTATTTATTTTATTTGCCTTGGTGTTTGCCTGGAACTAGGAACTGGAACTACAATTGTTAGCTGCCATGTGGGTGCTGGGAATTGAACCCGGGTCCTCTGGAAGAACAGTCAGTGCTCTTAACCGCTGAGCCATCTCTCCAGCTCCACAAGTTCTTTTCTAAATAGCTAGGTTTTACATGACTCTTAATAGCTTATGGTCCTCACCCACTCTCTGCTTCTACACCTTACAAAGCTTATTCTCGATAAGTCTTCATGCTTGGGAGGTCTTGTGGGAAGAGTGGTGAGACCCCAAACCTATGTATGCCAATACCTGGACACTCAGTGAGCAAGCTTCAAGGATGAGCTGCAGAGAAAACCCTACTGGCTACTTGGACCAGCTGTCACCTCTAATTTGGGAAAATGGAAATAGCCTCACTTCCACATAGTATAGAAATTATCTAGGTGTTATGGATACCTGTAATATTTGTGGTCATTTTCATTCATACATTCATTCACTCAGCAAAGATTTATTAAGCACCTACTATGTGCCAGGCATTGTGCTAGATGCTGGAGATACAGCAGTGAACAAGAGAGACACCTTCCATGCCCTCATGGAGCATATAGTCTAGCAGGGAAGACAGACATTAAACAATTACAAAAAAACTATTCCATTGGAGGGGGGATGGTCTTTTTTGGACAGGGTTCCACTATGTAGCCCAGACTAGCCTCAAACCTGCAACAATTCTACCTTAGCTTCCTGAGTGCTGAGACTTTAGTGTGCCATCATGCCTAGCTCAGGAAATTTTTGACAAGTGACAATTACTACAGTCTTAACCCACAACTAGCTTTCAACACCCAGACTACAACTTATTCTACTGTCTAAACATGTTTCAGGAGCCTGACTTGGGAATCCAGCCCTCATGCAGTAAACAGCAAGGGACCCTGTGGTTCACAAGGGATGCCTTCTTTACCCGTCTTAAGTGCCTTCAGGTACTCTCCAAGGGCCTCCCTGACCTTGGCCGTGCCAGTAGTTTTCATGAGATCCTTCAGTATATCCCCATCTCCTTTCTTTTTACTCACGTTCACCTACAAATCAGAAAAATAAGAACCTATGATTGATATACTCTTCCAATATTGGAGCCTATTGATAAATGGACCGTATGACAGAGAGAGGAAATGGTACAAGATTCATAGGCTTCTTCATGGTTGCAGAGGAGCTAAGAACTTTTGAGGCCAGTACTAGCACAGCCATGTTGTGAATGGACTGAACAGATGAACCATTTAACTTGCTCTGAAACTGTCTTGAGTACAGAAGTTAAACTGTCCATGGCTTTATCTAAAAAGAGTCTGGTATGGCAGCTTGCCTGAGGCCTAGCATTTAACAAGTGCCTGGTCTGAACTATGCTGTAAAAACTAATACCCCCGATTCCAAATTCCAAACACTTAACACAGAAAAATAAATAAATAAAAAGGTAAAGTAAAAAGGTAAAGTACCTCACCAATTATTTAATTACATGTAAAAATTCTATTTACTCTCTACTAAATACTGGATTAAAATTTTATCTGGTTTTTAATTGGCTACTAGAGAAAATTAAATTGCATTATGGGACATTTACACTGAACAGTGCTAGTCTACAAATGCGTAGCCACCACTCAAGAGAATCAAGTTCCCTTAAACCTGGCCTTGGGCCATATGCTCTCGGAAGAGGAAACTCAGCTAAGGGAGGAGAAAAATGGAAGAAGAGAGCAAAAGAAAGGAGCTAGGGATACAGTAAGTGGTCTGGTAATTCTGGACCGGGCTGCATCTGAATCTGGCACTTGCTCTGCCAGATGCTACTGCAGGGCACATCTTTAGATCAGTTTAATGTGCCCTGGGGAAGCTGCATTGTTGAGCTCTATGTGGTGAAACTGTAGCCCCTACGTCTGAAGGTAATGTTTGAGATAGGCCCACTTTAGACCTGAGACACACCTAGAAATGGCTTTTGCCAGTGTCTAGCTTTGAAAATCTTACCCCTGCACCCCACCCCGCAAGGCAATGTGAAGAGTTAAAGCAAGCATAGGAATAAGCCAGCTCCTCTTAAGGGGACAAGAAAGCCAGATAGTCATAAGTAATTGTGGTTCATTTACAAAAAAAAAAGAGACGAACCCAAGAGGGTATACAGCTAAGGCTGAGAACTGTCCTCACTAAGGGGAAAGAAAGTCAGATTCAGCAGGGCATGCAAGTGGCCTGAGCACTTCCCAGCTCATACCTTGTCACATTTAACCGGAATACATCCCTAAAGAATAAACAACACAGATGAAGAAGCCAAGCTGCTGCAGCAGGTTCCTGACCAGGTACCACACCTCTGCTCCACCTCATATACCCACAGTGGGTAGTGGACAACCTCCAAAATTTATAACTACCACAGCAAAACCACACAGTGGAGTAAGAAGGCTGCAAGTGCCCAACACTTATAGCAGAAGCCTGACTGGAAAGGAGAGCCCCAGCAGATACCTCAGTGTCATCAACTTCATTTTCCTCAGAAAGGCTGGGTATTTCAATCAGTCCCTTGTGTTTTGCACCAGATTCTTTAACTGTACCTAAAATGAGCAAAATGGGCACAATTAATAACTGGCTTTATTCAAAAGTCTTCTGCCTGACTGAGTAACCTCCTTCCAGTGTAAGGAACACATCAGAGAACAGCTGAAACGGTGGATGGAGCAGCCAACACGGACAGTGACAGGCAGCCCTGAAGGAGGTGTTCTTCTAGTACTCTTTGCCAGGTCAGGCAAGGGCTACTCTGAGAGGAGACACCAGAAGGGTAAGTGGGCAGAAAGGGACAGAGGGACAGAAAGAAAGGGAAAATGAGCTCTGACTGTGGAAAGCTTCAAAAGCTGTGGCTTGGCAAATTCTGTGTGGACTTGGTAAGTAGGATTTCTTCCCAGATCAAAGCATAAATGTCCTCAAGGACACACTGGGGCAAAAGCCCTTGCAGCCCACTCTGGGCTATACCTGGAGATTTCCTGTTGTTTTAATTACAAACCACTCTATTATACTTGTCTGAGGGTGCAAGGATTACCAGGCTCACAGGTGGGGCTATGCAACTGGACAGTATTCAGAGACAGCCACAATGAGACATTAAGGCATGATCTAAAGGCATTTCACTGCCACAACAGGCTGCCCTCCAGCCCCTTATGAGTTGAGTTTATGCCACACAAGAGTAACTGATTTTCTAAGGCTCAGAAATACATACATGTGTCAAATGCTGGAAGTTTCTGGGTTTGTTGATTGATTGGTAAATGTAACACATTAACTTAATGCAAAGTGTATACCTTCTGGGGTCTGGAATACTTATTTTTCAAAGCATAACACAGGCCACACTTACCATGTCCTGAGAGGACAAAGCCCCGAGACATGGACCTGACTGCAGAAGTGTGCAGATCAACTTGCGGCACACAGACTCTGGCCATCCTCCTCAGTGTTAGCAAACAAACACTGGCAAACCCTCCTCATATAAGAGGAGCCCTCCCTTGTCTTGGACAGAGATCCCAGGCTCCAGAAGTGCTACTCTGACTCAGTTCTCTGAAGGGAGTGCATGCATGTAGGAGATAGAAATGCCAAAGTGCAAAGGTCAACTTGAGATGCCCATAAATGGCATCTTGTAAGGGAGGTGTCAAGGAGTAGACTAAGGGTGTTAGGTCCTGACACTGGCCTGCTACCTGTCTTTACTCCTTGCCCTTAGTAGTACAAGTTCCATGGCTTTATGCCCACGCCCAATGAACTGCCCAGGGACGATGGGCTTCAAGGTCTTAATCCTACAATAGACAACAGGAACATCAACTGGCAGATTCGACTCCATGATCGCTACTTCAGAGGGACCTTTAAGATGCTTGATTCTGCCCAAAGACTGTTTCCATGGCAGCAATAGATATTTCTTTGCCCTTCTAGGTCTGGGAATCTAATTTTTTGTCATGCAAAAAAAGTGGTTGTTTGGGCCAAGGGAAATTCTGAGGTTCTTCAAGACTCCAAAGTCTTGGTACAATCCAGCCAGCAATAGCCACAAGGAAAGCAAGTGCGGGCAACTGCCAACTGGGGTTCACTCATGGTCAGGAGTGAGACTGCTGGAGTACACATGTGTGCAAGCTGCTTAAGATCTAACCTAAAGCCTTGTGCATACTAGACAAGCACTCCATCACAAGCTACATCTCAAGCGCTTGACTTTCACAAAGTAAATCTATGTAGCTCACGCTAGCCTTAACTTGAGGGAATTTTCTGGGCCTGCTTTAATGTTTGAATACTCCTGGACTCCTATGCAATGACATCAGAGTCCACAGCCAACTTAATGAGTGTCTCTCTAACACAAACTACAAAGAAAGGAGCCAACTCACTGGCAGAGACCCAACCCTTTAACATAATGCAGTCTTCCACAACCACATCTCTCTTCTTGTCCTAACCCTAACCCCGGGTCTTAGTCCTGGTCATTTCATCAAATATTGAAACAAAAGTTAAGTGCGAAAAGGAGTACTTGACAAAGACAAAACCACCAACAGAATTACCCCCAAATGATAAACAGACAAAATGTGGTCTACCTACACAATGGGTACAAAAAGCATAAAATACATGGTCCAACATGGACTAAAAATGAAAGCAGAGTGAAGGAACTTTACATATGACAGGATTCTAACTATGTAAGTTGTCAGAGGCAAATCCACAGAGCCAAAACTTAGGCTAAAAACCCCAAAAGGAGGGCTGTCAAGACAGCTCAGTGGGTAAGGGGCGTATTGAGGGAGCCCTGTGACTTCAATCTGATTCCTGGAACCCAAACAAAGGTGAAGAAGACAGTCAACTCCACAACTGTGTCCTTGGACCTCACATACCCACCATGGCACACATGCCCATACATACTGTATACATACATATCATTTTTTAAAAGACCCAAGGGTGGGCCAGCCAGGAGGCAAGGCATGTAAAAGCACTTGCTACCAACCCTGCTAACTTCAGTTCAATCCTTGGAGACCACACAGTAGAAAAACAGACTCTTGCAAGTTGTTTGCCTTCTACACATTTGCTGTAGCATACAAGTCTGTGTGCACACACAAATAATTCTAACTTTTTAAGTAATTAAAATATTTTGAGGGAGCAGGCATCGACGGAGGAAGGGTGCCCCAGGCAGCAGCTCCATAAAGCCCTAGTAAAGGATGCTGGTTACACAGGGTTCAGCTGAAGAGTACTGTCCTTCATCTAGAGTGTTGGGTAAAGTGGTTTCAGGACCCCGCAACTCCAAATGCATCTGAACAGCAAGAACTGCTAAACAGAAAAACTGCCCAACCTGCCTCTTCCCAGGAGCCCCTTTACCTTTCCAGGCCAGCTTGATGTTCCACTCATAGAAGAAAATAAGCTTTCCTTTGCGGCTGCTACAAGAAGCCTCACCTTCCACCTGCTTCAACTCACTAATCTCACATCGGCCAGCCTCATTCTCCATAGCAATGCCAACCAGCAGCTCTCGGAGCTTCCCCTTGGACCAAACGGTGGCATCTCGCTCTGTCCTGCCAGAGACCAAAAAGACATGGGTGAATGACCCAGCCAAATACCATCCAGACCCACACCAGGTGAGCCCCGTTACTCACGCAGTGTCACAACTTGCAAATATGCTTCTCTGACTAGGTTTCTACTAGGTATCTTCTAAGCCTGCTGGTCAGTTTCTTAAAGATATTATTATTCATCATATAATAATGGGCAATCGTAAAACAATGGCTCTGGGAAGGAGAGTCCAGCAATCTAAGCCACAGGAAATAGATGGGCTGCAGCCATCTGTAACGTGGTAATCATCACAATATCAAGTATTGGGCTTTTCCATATTTTATTTATCTTATGCACTCTCCCTAATGCTTCCACCTGAAGGAAGGGAGACCGGCTGTGAGAAGTCAGAGTGTCCTAGCCACAGAACCCAGCCTAGAACACTGGACATCATTCTTTCAGGGACAGCCTAGTCATCTAATGGTGAGGTCCGGGCTCTGCCCTGGGAACTGCCTCAGCTTTCCCCAAGGCCCGCCAAAGAGGCAGACATCTCCCGGTATTCCAGGGACACAAAGCGGGCAAGGAGCTAGTGCAAACTGAGACAAAGCAAAGAAAGTGGGACCCAAGTCCCTGCCCTTCTAACTGCACACAGAAGCATCCCTCGGCACACGCACGCGCACTACGTAACTCAAGCTCGAGGAAGGCCTGCTGACGGGCGACTGAGGCACACGTCCCTCGCGGGGCTCGGCCCAACTTTCGGGAGGAGCCTCAGACCAGATTGCCGGGGCAGTTAGGAACCGTCTCCCGCCAAGGGCAGGCGCGCTGCGGCGCCGCGCGGCCCTCCCCGGAGCCCGCCCGCCCGCCCGCCCGCGCCCGGGGCCCAGCCGCCGCCCGCCGCACCAGTGCCAGTTGTTCACGTTGGTCCCGTCCTCCCGCTCCTCCACGATCCAGCGCGGGTCCCCCTGGCCCCACTTGGCCATGGCGGCGCGGGCGGCGCGCACGGCTAGGATCCCGGTAGCGGGTACTCTCCGGCTTCCGGCCTGAAGGTCTGCAAGCCGCACACTCGCAGGTCCCAGAAAGTGCCAGAAGTCCCCGCCCCGGGCCGCTCCGGCCGCGGCCGGCCCCGCCCCCTCCACCCCCCCGCCGCTAGCTCCCCGCCGCCCGCTCCGCCCCACATTGACTCTGCTCCCCGACCGCTCTCGCTCCGCCCCTGTTACGCCCCCAATATGCCACACCTCCGGGAGCCGGCTCCTCCCCTCTCCCCTGGCTCTGGTTCTCCCCAAAGGTTCCGCCCGCCCCTGGCTCCGCCCATCTGCCGTAAGGCTCCGCCCTCCTCCGGCTCGATTCTCCGCTAGGGCTCAGACACCCTGGACCGCTCGCTGCACACAGGTTCCTGCAGCCAGCCTCCGGCCTGGGCCTCCCACGGACGGCCGAGACTCCACCCAGGGCCCGCACTAGCGCTGGTTTTCCCTGTTCCGAGAAGGCCGGTGACCGAGAGCGAGCGAGCTGAGCAGTTCTCTAAACCCAGCGCGGGGTTGCTGAAGGTATTAAGCGGTACTCCTTTAGAGACTGTCAAGGATTGTGCTCGTAAACGCATGGGGCTGTGGAATAGGGTTCATTAATTCTTTTCACTGACTAGTAAAAACTGCAACAACCGTCCCGAAAGCGTTACTTAGGCGATTTATTTAGCAAACAAAATAATTCAATGAGAGGTTGGGAAGGATCTGGCTGTGCTGTGTCCAGGCCAGTCAGTGCTCTGCACGTCTGTGAAACAAGCTGCTGGTTGGAGCCACTACATCTCAATGTGTTCTTTGAGAAGTTACAACACTCAAACTGCTAAAGCAAAGCTGTGACTCCCAGATCAAAATGACACTGAGTTCATCTGATCCTACCACAGGTACAGCCACAGGCATCAGAGACTGGAAGGATTGGCGGGCACTTTGCGTGCTTTTTATCCAATTCTGATTGCTCCTAATAAAGCATTACATGATCAGGTTTAGATAATTATTTGAACCTGAAAGAAAAGAGAACTTCTGAGGCCATAAGATGCTATAATCACTAAAATGTGTAAGTTCCAAAACTATACAAAAACTGATACCAATGAAAATAAATTCACTAAAATGAGTGTGACTCTAGTTGCAGGTGCACAGACTGCTGGACCCTACAGCACTCTTCAGGTCTACAATTTAAAAAAAATAGCCTCCAATAAGACTACATTGCAAAAATGGGAAAGAAACACAATGAGAAGAGTTAAAAAGTGAGAAAGGTAGACCCTGAGAAAATTGTGGTAGAAAAAGTTCTGGACCAATAGCTAGTGAACAAAAAGGTAGAGCCCTTCCCTGGGTGCACTCATAGACTGTGACAATATTGGAACCCCTAAACAGATTTCAAATTGTCCAGAACTAGTTTAAGTTTTCCTTCATTTTCAAGAAGCTGGTAAAGAAAAGGATATGAAAAGAAATTCCTACATGACAGTGAGCCTGAAGACATCAAATCAAAGAGAAGAGTGTGGCTGCAGATTTGAAAGGCCTGAGCAGACCTGGGCTTCAGGCTGTAGTGAGAAGTGGCGTTTTCGAGACATGGAAGGTGGATGGAGCTGACACGGGGTCAGCTGGATGCTGGCTGTAGGCAGAGGGCAACTGTCCGCAAACTGTAATTGTTTTGTGTGACCAACTCACCTGGCATTCTTGTCCTTCTTGTTCAGAAAGTGACCTTGATAAATTGTTTGCACTTTTAGATTTTTTGTGTTTTGTTATTCATTGTGTGTTTGTCTGCTTACACTCACCTGCAGGCCACAGCACAGGTGTGGAGATCAGGGGATAACTTCCAGAGGCAGGTCTCTGCTTCTATCATGGACCCTGGGGATGCAGTAATGTCATAGAGCTTACATATATACTATATATAGTATAATACTGCACATAGAGCTTCTATAATATTGCATATAATCTGGGTCTTGTATTTTTAATTACTAGTATGAGAAAAGCAACCACATTTTAGAGAAAAAGCAAGTTTGATATATTGTTTTGAAAGTAGCAATTTGTATGTGTCCATGTGTTGTATGTATGTGTATACAAATAAGTGTGCAGGTTCAAGAAAGTGCCTGTGCATATAAATGCAGAAGCCAGAATGGAACGCCAGATAGCTTTATCTCCTGTTCCCTTTTTGAAAACAGTATTTATTGGGGCTGGAGAGATGGCTCAGGGGTTAAGAACACTGGATGCTCTTCCAGAGGACCAGGATTCCGGAATCCACATGGCAGCTCATAATTGTAACTCCAGGGAATCCAAAACCATCTTCTGACCTCCTTGGGTACCAGGCATTTGTGGGTTGTGTAAATATACATGCAGACAAAACACCCATACACATAAAATATTTTAATATCTTTAAATTTTTATTTTTATTATTTTAGTTATGTGTATGTGGGGTGGGGATATGTGCCCATAAATGCAAGTATCCACAGAGGGCAAAGGTATCAGACCCTCTATAGCTGGGTTACAGGCAGTTGTAAGCCACCTGATGTGGGTGCTGGGAATCGAACTCAGGTTCTCAGGAAGAGCAGTATATGCCCTTAACCACTCAGTCATCTCTCCATCCCTCCAAAATATTTTTTTAAAAAACCCACTTATTATTTGCATTTGGGGTCATGAGTATGGAGGCCAGAAGATGGCCTTCTGGAGTGTGTTCTCTTTCTCCAGCATGCAGGTCTCAAAGACCAGACTTAGGCCATTATGTTTGGTGGCTAATGGCTTCACCCACTGAGTCATCTCACTTCCAGTTCAACACGACCCCACAGCCTAGAGACTAGACAAGCCTAATATGTTTAATAAGCTAAGAAGACGTGCTGGATGGTTTGAGGCGTCTGTGGTGAACATCTCCTATACAGAAACCTGCAATGCTGAGACATCTAAGGCTTGTACACAACCTGCATCCTCTCTCTACACCAGCTCATTCTTTGTGTGTGGCTCAATTTTTTATATTTAGGTTATAGGAAAAGACAGAAAAAGTTTGTGTGGTATCAGAATGCTAGCCAACTATATACTGTCTCCCCCTTTAAATAGTTCTAGCCTTAGAATGTAAATGATTTTTAAATTACAGCCCATGCTTCTAATTTCAGCCCTGGGGTGGCTCAAGCAAAAGTTACTGTGAATTCTTGTTCAGCCTGGACTACAGGATTGAAACTCTGTTTCAAAATAAATAAATTTTAAAAATAAAAGAAAGTGTTCCCTGGGATGGAGAGATGGCTCTGCAGTTAAGAGCATTGGCTGCTCTTCCAGAGGACCTGACTTCAATTCCCAGCACCCATATAGCAGCTCACAACTGCAATCCCAGTTCCAGGGATCCAGCACCGTCTTCTGGCCTCAGCAGACACACATGTGGTACACAGACATGCAAGCAAAATATGACAAACAGAAAACAATTTTTTTAAAATGTTGCCCCCAGGGGATCAGCAGACAGTCTCACTGGAAATTCGGGACTGGCTGCAATTCCATGTCACAGTGAACCTACTGGCTGTTTTGAGGAGTCACTGTATGCATTTCTTTAGAATTCTGATGCCTATGCATGCATCCAACTTCATTCACACTCACCAAAGACTGATGAGACACTTCTGCCTCAAGTGCACAGTGCTCAGCACAGCCTGCTGGTGCTGAGGACTTGACCCCTCTTCTCTGTGTGCTGCAGAAGAACCCTAACCCTAACCCTAACCCTAACCCTAACCCTAACCCTAACCCTAACCCTAACCCTAACCCACAGCAGGTACCAGGAAAACTGTAACTGCAAGAACGTTTCTTAGAATCTGTACATTCCAACCTGTTAGTAGACTATAAAGTCCAGACGGTAGGAAGCATTTTTAATACGGTTACCATTTGTGTGAGTGCAAAGGTCAGGGGGCAGCCTGCAGCAGCCAATCCTCCCATCTACTGTGCGGGTTCTGGAGCTGATACTCAGTTTATCAGGCTTTTCAACAGGCATCTGTACAGCAGAGCCACCACTGGCCATCACTTAGTGACAGAAAAGAGTTTAAAGGATCAGAGTGATTAGTTTGTTAAGATGTACTTTTTACATGTAACCACATGTATATGAGTGTGGGCATGTGCCTGTGAGGGGCAGTGCTCTCCAGAGCCCTCGGATTACCTGGAGCTGGAGTTTACAGGCAGTTGTGAGCCACATACCATGGGGTCAGAACTTAGGCAACTGCGTTTGGATCCTTTGTAAGAGCAGCATGGCACTCTCAGCTACTGAGCTCTCGCTCCAGCCTCCTAATATCCTTTCCTTGTTTAGTAAATTGTATTTATTTTTATGTCTCTGGATGTTTTGCCTGCATGTAGCATGTAAGTCTATGTCCCATTTGCATTCATGTGCCCACAGAAGCCAGAAGAGGGCACTGGATCCCCTGGCACTGGCATGAAGAGCAGTGATGAGCTGTCATGAGGGTGCTTGGGAATCAAATCCAGGTCCTTTAGAAGAGTAGCCAGTGTTCTTAACCACTGAACCATCTCTCCAGACCCCAAAATACTGTTTCTAAGAAACTCTGTGTGTGTGTGTGTGTGTGTGTGTGTGTGTGTGTGTGTGTGTGTGTGTATAAATTGTATGAGTTTTCATTGTTTAAGTTTAAAGCCAGCCATTGTGATACACACCTTGGTCCCCAGCTCCTCTGTTTTGTTTTGTGTTGTTTTGGGGTTTTTGTTTGTTTGTTTTTTTAAGACAAGGTTTCTCTGTGTGGCTTTGGCCCATCCAGAAGCTTACTCTGTAGACCAGGCTGGCCTTGAACTTCAGAATTCCCCCTGCCTCTGCTTTCTGAGTGCTGGGATTAAAGGCTTGTGCTGCCACCACTACCACCACCACCAGCTCTCCAGCTACTTTGATTCAAGAACAATGTAGGTAATATGAAAAACCCCATCTTAAAAAGATGAATCACAGAGCCATTTGAAAAGCTCACGCCCCCACAAAGCAGAAAAGTTCAAAACCAACACTGGTTTGCTTTGTGTGTCCTGTCCTGGCTGGCTCTCTGCTGCTGTAGTAAAACAATAACCAAAGCTCACTTAGGAAAGATGGGCTTATTTAACTTACAGGTGAAGTCCCTCATTGAAGCCAGGGCGAGAGCTCCAGGCTGGAACCTGGAGGCCTGAAGCAGAGACCGGACAGGAATGCTGCTTAGTGAGTGGCTTGCTACTGATTGTAGTTCAGCCTCTCTACAGCCCTGGACCATCTGCTGGGAATGGCATTGCCCGCTGTAGGCTGGGCATTCCCACATCAATCTTTAAGAAAATGCCCCACTGATATACCCACAGGCCAGTCTGATGGAGGGGATTCCTCACTTGAGGGCCCTCTTCCTGACCCTTAAACCACAGTGCCATAGAGACCAACCCACGTTCATCCGTTCCTCAGAGAAGGACCTTTGCACAAGGAATATGAAAGAAAACTGGGCCCCAGAGGGCAGACAGACTCTCGACGGGGGATGGGGGGGGTCTTCCAGAACAAAGATCAGCAACCAAATGTGGGAACAGGTATGAAATGTGTGGGTGCAGCCAGCACAAGCAGGAGGGCTGGGGTGTGGGAAGTCCACGGAAGGGAGAGCGGTGGGTTGAGCCAGCGCAGAGTTTCTTCAGCTCTTCACCTGTGAAAGAGGGTAGCGTGTGGATGTAGCTGCTGGTAACTGGAGACAGGGTGCGCCCCTGCCATGGACTGCACCGCTGAAGAGGACTGACTAACAAGCGAAGGTTCTCTGCTCCCCATTTTCCTGACTCTGGGACATAGATCATAGATTCACAAAGACAAGACAAGGAAGGTTCTTGTCCCCTTGCGCTCAGCAACACAAAGGTCTACCCCTGGAGACGAGCTCAGACTTCTTGTGGAAGGTGCCATCAGTGGAACCTTTGTTTTCGTTTTTTTTTAGTATTGATCTTTATTTTACCTGTCTTCTTATCTATATGTGTGTGTAGACAGCTGGAGTTTATGGTACTTGGATACCCACCTGGATGCTCGATAATGAACTGGGCTCCTACAAAAAAACAAGTCTTCTCAACTGCTAAGCCATCTTCTCCAGCCCCATTTTCAACACTGATTGATTTTTTAACTTTTAGCCCAGGCTAGCCTTCTGTTTCTACCTCCCAAACATACGCTGGGTTGACAGTTTTGTGAGGCATTGTATTCAGCTTAGAGGACTGTATGGTAATAAACATCCCTAACCAGCCTGTATATCATTGATTAATTAATTAATTTGTTTGTTTGTTTGTTTGGTTTTGGTTTTTTTTGAGACAGGGTTTCTCTGTGTAGCCCTAGCTGTCCTGGAACTTGCTCTGTAGACCAGGCTGGCCTCTCACAGAGATTCTCCTGCCTTTGCTTCCTGAGTACTGGAATTGAAGGCATGCACTGACACACACTGCATTGCAGTTCTTTGTTAAACCTATTGCGTGTGAGCCACCTAAGAGAAGTGCCTGTTCTCTGCCTGTATCCTGTGCTATGTGAGATTCACATGTAATTACTGTCTTTTGCTTTTCTTAATCTGTCTTTTGTCATGGGGTCCATTTCAACAAACCTCCTCCCAGTACATACCAAGTAACAATAGTTAAATAACACTAATATTTTCCTTGTGTAAATACAGCATGTACAGTAAGTGTGAATGCTACCGTCATTCTGGGTGTAGCTTAGATTGGCACTCCCACATTTTGCTTTTCTTTTCTTTTTTTTTTTTTTTTAAAAAAACTTTATTTATTTATTTGCCTTGGTGTTTTGCCTGGAACTGGAACTACAGACAGTTGTTAGCTGCCATGTGGGTGCTGGGAATCGAACCCGGGTCCTCTGGAAGAGCAGACGGTGCTCTTAACCGCTGAGCCATCTCTCCAGCCCCCACATTTTGCTTTTCATCAAGATCCAACATAGCATTTCCAAGTTCAACTAGCACATTCACATTCCGATCCATAGAAAGAGGAAGGGCAGAGAAGCTACACACCTGTAGCCCATCAGACTCAGCCTGGCGCAGCACAGATGCAGCCAGCTCTGCTGCATGATGATGCAGGTGTAAGGAAAGCAGAAGGCATGTCCGCCATGTGCAGGGATAGTGTTTGGGAATTCTGTCACCAGAATAGTGGCTATTTGGAATAACAATATTTGGTACCCAGCACAACTGTACTGTGAAGTTTGAGTAAGTGAGAAAGATCTTAGATGATTTCTGGTTTCCAGGCACTTGGGAAACACTTGCCAAAGACTGCTATACATCCATCCCCACCCCCCCCCACCCCACCCCTGCCTCTTCTATCCATATCAAGCAGAAATTATAAAACTTTGTTTCCTAGATTGACACTTCTAACCTAGACTCACAACTAAGCCACGGCCATGGATACCCATCAGTGGAGTCCCTTATTTTACAGAAATGGGTCTAGCATTTTTGTTAGGCTCAGTGATTGAATGAGGAAACTCTGGAATGGAGTCAGCTGCAAGTGTGAGGAATAGCACTGAAATAATAGTTTCTGGCCTGGACTAGCCCCAAGGTCTGGACCTGCCTCAGCTGCTTAGCTCTGCTTAGCCCTGAGGTCTGGACTAGCAGTCCCAAAGTCCCAAAGAGTCACACGGAAGCTTATATTAATTACAAACTGTTTGGCCTATGGCTCAGACTTATTGTTTGCTAGCTCCCACCTCTTAACTCATTTCTATTAGTTTATATCTTGCCTCGTGGCTAATCACTTACCTGAGTTTCTTTTGTCTTGCTCTCTCGGTGGTGGTGGCTCACAGTGTCTCTTTGATTCCATCCTCCTTCCCCTTTATCTGTGCTTGGATTCCTGCCTGACTATAAGCTGGCCTGCCATAGACCAAATCAGTTCCTTTATTACCCAATGATAATTCACAGAGTACAGAAAGACATCCCACATCACAGCATGGAGGGCTGCACATTTCTCTCAACCACTTCTCTGCCAGGAGAATGGAGAGGCACCTCTTCTTCCATGCCACCCACCCCACTTTTTATGGTACTGCTTCTGATAAGATACAGTTGAGGCTTCTTAACAAGAGACTGGTATTTCACCTTGCCTCCTGAGCAAGCTGAAGATTTATTTCTTTCACACACAACAACCTAGGCTGGTGACTCAGGCCCAATTGGTTTCTCAAAAACTTAATATTGTTGCTCTGCCATTTTTGAGATGTTTTAAAAAGTGACCTGGGGCTGGAGAGATGGCTCAGTGGGAAGAGGAGATGCTGTGTTTGAAGTGTTTGCTGTGCTGGCCTGAGGGCCAAAGCCCAGATCCCAGCACCCCATGAAAGGCTGCACATGGCAGCAAGTGTCTGTAATTTCAATGTTGGGGTACTGTATGAAATTCTATTTGGTATTATAGAACCGCTGTCTTCTTAGTCCACAGGGAAGCAGCAGGGAGAGTTGAATTCTTCCCTTCTCTCCCTCTGCCCAGCTATCTTGCTTCCTTGTACAACTAACTCTCCTAGAGCTAGGATTAAAGGTGTGAGCTACCACTGCCTGGCTGTCAGGCCATAAACTCACCAAGATACAGAGGGATCTCTGCCTCCCAAGTGATGGGATTAAAAAAGACTAAATAAAAAATAAATAAAAATACTTTATTTTTAAATAAATAAATAAATAAATGAAATGAAATGAAAAGCATGGGTCATCATTCTCTGACCTTCATGGCTTGGTTCTATTTTCTGATATTCTAGAGTATTTTCACAGGGGGTGGGGTGTGGATAGAGACAGGCAACTCCCAGGGTTCCATGCCAGCCAGCTTAGAAGAATCAACAAGCTCTTGATTCAGAAACTATAACCAGGTGTTATGCTGGTGTGGTGCACTAACACTTGGAAGATAGAGTTCTCTTCACTCCAGTCTTTGCTGGGGAGAATCTTGCTGATACAATTGCTATTTAGCAAGGCTCACTCAGGTCTGGTCTAGCCTTTGCAGCCCCAGATATGGAGCTGCACCAGTGTTTGTACTCTGCCCTGCCCACAGCTCTGAGCTCTGGTGACCCTAATGGACCAGTTTCTTCCATTTACAGGGACCTCTCTGCCTGGGAGGCACTTTTCATCCTTACTTTCATCTGCAAGACTTTATTCAACTATTTCTTCCTCACTGGGGCTGTAGAGATGGCTCAGCAGTCAAGAGCACTGGCTGCTCTCCCAGAGGACTGAGGTTCAATTCCCAGCACCCATATGGCAGCTCACAAAAATCTGTACCTCTAGTCTGTCTTTCTGGTCTCCACAGACACCAGGCACATGTGTCACATAGACATTCCAAGTGAAACAACCATACTCATCAAAGAAATAAAATTAAAACGTATTTTTCTCCTCCTCTGCCAAACTTCCTGTCTCCTTCACCTCTCAAAGCCACACCTTCCTCCATCAGGACATGATAGCACAAACTGACTGAGAAAATGGCCCTCTACCCTGCCCCCAAACCCTCTGCAATCAGAGGAAATCTTGAAGGGGCAGGACTTTATGCCTGCTCCTGACCACCCTGACGCCAAATGTCCCCATTGTAAGACTTACATTTCTTCTCGCAGTCATTAGGGCTGTGGTGGGTAGCCTTATGTCTCTGTCCTTCTTGGTACTGCTGTCTTTTGTAAACCTCTTCTGCATGCAGGACGGTCCATCAGTTGCTTCTAATGATCAGGATATACCAACAGCAATGGAAGACTGCCAGGAGTAGCCCTGAAGTCCGCCCGTCCCTCCTCTTCCTCACACTCTGTTCTCCTAGTCCTCACTGTGGAAGAAGCAAGCAGTTTATATATTAATAAAGCTTCACAAATATATACAGAATAAATCCCAGACAGAGGGATTACTGAGCCAAAACATACATACACTTTAAAAAAAACTGATGATAAACTAAGCCAGGCATGGTCCAGCACCCAGGAGGCAAAGACTCAAGGATCTCTGTTAGTTCAAGACCCAGAGATTCGGGTACTATGTCCAGCTCACTCCAGAAGTAGAGACCAAGAGACCAGGCACGTTAATGTGGGGGGCCCAAAGACGCTTATTGTGCTAGCTGGGGTTAAGAGTCAACAGGAAACATATAATAGAGTCCCCCTATAAAAGGAGATTTGATTACAGTAAGGCAGATACCACAGAAGCTTAAATGCTATGAAAAGGAATATTACCCCCACAAGCCCGGGGGCACCCCAGGAGGGTGCTGCAATACTATGGTCATATCATTTATTGACCAAGGAAGGAACGCAGACTGGGCCACTGGTAAGACCTAGGGGTTGCAGCTGTATGGATCTGGGTACGACCCTAGCCTGACTTTCACCATCCTACGAATCCTGCCCCAATAAAAGCAGTGGAGAGGCCCAACGCAGAACTCAATCCTCCCCAGTTAGAGCAGCTCCGGCCCAAGAAGTCCAGTGCTACAAATGGGCCCCATTATACCACCCCTGGGCCAACACCCTTTCTATGAGGGGGGTGGCAGTAATGGGCAAATACAGTACCATCGCTGACCACCAGCACTGCCGCTGGCAGACCAAAACTTCACAAACATTCCAACAGATGGAGGGCCAAGGTCTGTGCATAGGTCAGGTCTCATCAAAGTACCAGATCCACTGCAGCCATACCCAGCCACTTGGGGACCAAATTGGCTATGTATTATCGTTGGATGACACATGGTGGGCGTGTTCCCCCAGGCTGACCCCATGTGCACATGCCACGGTCCTTAGTAAGACTCAAGGGTTTTGTGTATTAGTTAGGCTAGTACCTTAGGAAGACCTGCACAACGTAATAGAACTTGCAGACTCCTGCCGTTTTAAAAGAGAGCCAGTTACAGCCTTCACCCTATCTGTATTACTAGGGGGAGCCTAGCTGGATTAGGGACAAGAGCTGCATCTCTAATCACTCAGCAACAGCACTATTCCAGCCTCCACTTGTCCATTGATGAGGATATAGAAAAGTTGGAAAACTCCATTTCACACCTCTAGGACTCCTTGTCTTCCCTAGCAGAGGTGCTCCTGCAGAACAGGAGAGGACTAGACCTCATTTTTCTGAGAGACAAAGGATTGTGTGCTGCACTAGGCAAGGAGTACTGTTTCTATGTAGACCACTCAGGAGTTGTAAGAGAATCAATGGCCAAGATACTGGAAGGGCTAGCTAAAGAAAGAGAGAGCATGAGGCCAAGCAGAATTGGTTCGAAAATTGGTATTCCAAGTCTCCCTGGTTTGCTGTTCTGATCTCATCCCTCACAGAACCCCTGATACTTTCTCCTGGCCATCACCTTCGGGTCCTGTGTTATAAATAGACTACTCAAATACATGAGGCAGCTGTTGGGGACAATCCAACTTATGGTACAGAGCACCCAAGGCTATATGCATGTAACCAAAAGGGACATGGAGACACTTAAGAGCCAGAACAACTATCTAAAAACCATGATTGGGTTTACTAGACCCAGGAGAAGGGGAGGAAATGAAGAACTAGAAGAGCACCTCCATTTTTTGAGCAAAAGTTCTCAGCTTCTAGACAAGCCTGAGGTCTGCATAGGAACAAAGTTCAGACAGGAAAGGTAGCTTAGGGACTGATGACAGTTAATTATCCAGGGAATGTCTCAGGACCAGAGATAGTCTGGAAAGACCCAACCCAGGAGGTAATCAAAGAAAGGGCTTGGCAAACAGCCAGCTAAGGTAATAACCTTGTGATTTTTGTATAACCTTGTGATTCTTGCCTAACCTTGTGATTTTTGCCTTTAAAAACCCAGCTTGCAAATGTGCGGGTGCCTCCTCCAGCCATTGCCTGACTGAGGCCCTTGTTGCGACTTGTTCTTACCAATAAACCTTGCTTTTGCATTTCAGAGAGTTCATGTCTCTGGTGTTCTCTTTGGGGGCCTCACGACCAGGCCACAACAAGTTTATTCAAGGGAATTAATAAGTGGGTACCAGGGAGGGAATGGGGAGGAGAGAAAGAGATCGGCCTTCATGTGCTGTCTCTTTTTAAGAGAGCAGGTGGGTACAGATTTACATAGCTCTGCCTGGGGGTGTACAGCATGCTCTGCCGGTGCCATGCAGGGTTCACCACGTGTTTCCACCAGGAATCCTTACAGTTATTACAGGTTGTTTGTTGTGGTAGTTTGTATAAAAATGTCCTACATAGTTTCACATATTTGAACACTTAGCCATCAGGGAGTAGGACTCTTTGGTAGGATTAGAAAGACTATAAGGTGTGGCCTTGTAGGAGGAAGTGTGTCACTGGATGTGGGCTCCAATGTTTGCAAAAGCACATGCCAGTCCCAGTATTTCTTTCTGTTTCTCAGCCTGCGGCTCAGGTTGTAGCTCTAAGTTACTGCTCCAGTGCCATGATGGCCACCATACTCCCTGTCATGATGAAAATGGACTGAACCTCTGAAGTTATAACACCAGTTAAATCTTTTCCTTTATGAGAGCTGCCTTCAGAATGTCTCTTCAGAGCAATAGGACGCTGACTAGGACATTTGGAGTTTGCTTTGTTTTGTAATCCTGAGTGTGCCCAAACCTTTGTATTAACTACACCGGATGGAGTCAACTCAATGGAGAAAAGGCTTTTATAAATTCCACCTGTGGGGGCATTTCTTAATTAGTGACTGATGGGGGAGGGTCCACTCCTGGGCTGGTGGTTCTGGGTGCTAGAAGAAAGCAGACTGAGCAAACCATTAGGAGAAAGCCACTCAGCAGGACCGCATCAGCTCCTGCCTCCAGGTTCCTGCACGGTTTAAATTCCTGTCCTGACTCCTAGTGCATGAATTTTACTTGGTCTGATAATAAAAATCCAGAGCTAGATATTGGGGGAAATGTGGAAACAGAGAGATAGAGAAACAAGCCACAGAGGCTTCTCACCAAGCCAACTCCTCACAAATCCTCAGACTAAATGTCTCTCAGCCTTCAGCCGAAAGGGCAGAGTTCCAAGTGAAGGACTGAACTCCTTCGTCTTCTTTTTCCACCCAGCTGAACCAGTCAGTTCCTGGTTCAATTTTCTTAGAGCTAGGATTAAAAGCGTGAGCGAACACTGCCTGGCTCTGTTTGGCCTTGAGCTCACAGAGATCCAGACAGATCTGTGCATGGGATTAAAAGTGGTCATCACTCTCTGATCTTCATAGCTAAATCTGTGAGTGGCTTTGTCCTTTGATTTTCAGGCAAACTTTATTAGGTATACAATATATCACCACAAACTTCATTTGATGATGAACTGTGATGTGGAGGTGTAAACTGAGTAACTCTCTCTGCCCAACTTTCTTTTTGGTTGCGGTGTTTCATCATAGAAATAGAAACCCTACTAGCTGGAGAGATGGCCCAGAAGTTAAGAGCACTGGCTGCTCTTTCAGAGGTCCTGAGCTCAATTCCCAGCAACCACATGGTGACTCACAACCATCTATAACAGGATCTAATGCCATCTTCTGGCATGCATGCATACATGCATAGAAAAATAAATAAATTTTTAAAGAAATAGAAACCCTAAGACAAGCAGCATATTGGGGTGTTGCTGTGATAGATCTGATTATGTTTTCAGAAGAAGGTTGTAGAAGGACTTTGAAACTTTTGAGCTATAAGAGCCCACAGTGTTGGGAGCTCAATGGGATGTTCTTTAGGAGCTGGAAAGATAAGAATGTTGAGAGAGCAGTGCAGAAGATGGAGACCTGGCTTGTGAAGCTTCAGAGGGAAGTTTAAAGATTCTGCTGGGCTCATTTGCTATTTGAATTGACTGTCATTTTTGTCAGCTGGGGTTGAAGAGCGACGCCATCGAAAGGGAAACCTTTGTGTAACCTGAATAATTAATGCTGTTCAGCAGGGTCTAAGAAACTGGCAGTGATCACTAAGAGACCAGCATCACTGAGGTGAAATCTTCTGGGAAGAGTTTCCCCAGGGTCAGCACACAGAAGTTGTGTTCCAGACACAGCCAAGGTTGGTAGATGAACTTGGTATCATGAGAATCACCCAAGTGGTATTGGTTTTGAAGGCAGGAGGGAGTAGGTCATGGAAAGCAACTAAGCTTGACACTGTGGAAGGGCTGGAGTCCCTGAAGAGAGCCCAGGACAGGGGCCCCAGAAGTTTTGGAGATGCCAATACCATGGGACGACCACCAAGAACAATGGAAGCAGAAGCTGGATAAACCCTTCCCTCCCCAAGTTTCTTTGGTCATAGTGTTTTATCACAGAAATAGAAACCATAACTAAGACACACTGGGCATCGAACCCAGGGTTGCCTGGTAGGCAAGCATGAGCCACACCAGCTCCAGATGCTATCAGCCACTTACTTTTCCTTCTGTACCTTTACACCTTTAAGAACTATCGGATTCATCTTCTTTTTTACTCCTATTGTTGAAATAGGGCTTTTATTATTCTCATTATTGTTGGTTTGTTTTGTTTGAGACTGTGTCTCACTGTATAACCCAGGAACTGACAATGTTGACCAGGCAAGTCTTGAACTCACAGAGGTCTGCCTGCCTTTGCCTCCTAAGTGCTGGGATGGAAAGTGTTCACCACCAAGCCAGCCCTGAAATATTTTAGTGCACTTGAAAGTTCTTAATCAGTTAGGAAATAAAATCATCTTTTGTCATAATGTTTCTGAAAAGAGGTTTCTCCACATACAGGAAACTGAATGGGTAAGGAGAGCAAAGTGGAATTCCTGTTTCTTTCTCATAGAGGCTGGAAAGCAGAATCAATACTATCCAGTTGGAACTGTAAGTATGGATGAGAGCCCACAGACTCTTGTAAGGACAGCTAGGAAATAGATGTGTGTTGGTGACTTGCTTTCAGTCAACAGGACCTGTAGAAGAGGACATCAAATATCACACAGAGGATGTGGCAAATTTCTCTGTCCCTCTGTGAGTACCTATTTGTTTTGCTTTGAGACAGGCATGGTGATTAGAATGAAAATATACCCCATAGGCACACATGTTTGAACTCTTGGTCCCAGGCTGGTAGAAATGTTTGGGAAAGATTAGGAAGTGTGGGCTTGTAGGAGGTGTGACAGCACGGTCTATGCACAGGTGCAATGTCATTCAGCTTCACAGGGAAGGTGGTGAGGACCCTGTGCTAAATGACACAAGCAAGTCACAGAAGGAAACACACATGCATTCTACTTGTTTGAAGTATGTGAAATAAATTTACAGGGGCAAAGTCCTGGCACCAGTGACTGAGGAGGAGGCCCTGGGAGCTGATACTTGCATGCAGTGTTCCAGTTTTATCAGATGATTTCTGTGAATGGATGGTGATGTTTACACAACAATGTAAATGAATTTACCATCGCTGAACAATAGGTTATATGTGTTTTACCATAATAAAAGTAAAAAATCTAATTTCAGCTTTAGGTAAAATGTTAAAACGTTTGCTGAGAACAGAGACTGAATATTTCTACACACTTCTCCAAACCCAGACCATTTAATCCATACTCCTCCAGTTCTTCTGCCTTCCGTGGAATCCTAATGGTTCCCTGGCTGCTCAGTAGATCCTTGCTACCTCCCCAGTCTCCTGACAGTGCCTTTAGCTCTGAGCAGCAAACCTTCCACACAGACCTGTCTTTTATGTTCTCTGCATCTCTGCTATTCACACATTCTGAATTCAGCAACCCTTGCTGCGCCATCACCATTTAGTTATTATAGGCCATAATGATGTATGGAACTCCAGAGCCAAGGTGTGCTCTGCCTTCTGTCTGTTGTATTCTGACACATTTTGCTCATACTCTACAGTCCTTTGAGGGTGGTCATTCTGGTTTGTACCGCCATGTTCCACATTTGGACAACACATTTTTATCATTTATTAGAGATGAAGTGTTGCTGCGTTGTTCAGGCTGGTCTCACACTCTTAGATTCAAGTAATCTCTTGATGTTGGCCTCTCAAATAACCAATATTGCTGGTGTGTATCATTGTGCCCACCTTTGACAGAAATCAAGAATGGCTTAATTCTAAGGTTTGCTGAATTTAGCAGTATGTTTTATTGGTAGCAGTTTGTTTTTTGGTCAGTACGAGACACATTCTGGCCTACATTCAATGCACCGAGAACCTCAGACCTAATTATTGGGATTCTCATGACGAGAACTGCAGTGATATCTGATCATGGATGCCTGTGATCAAAGCATCCAAAGCCAGCCTCCTAACCGCCCCCCCAAACATGATACTCACTGCTGAATTAGACAGACGTTCAAGGACATTTATTATAGTCAACTTACTTTTTGCTTTTTAAAAACTATATTGGAGCTCAATCTTTTACATACAGAACTTTGCACAGTTCACTTCTGACAAAGGTAAATACCATCTGTGTTTGCTCTCTTCCCATCAGTCTGCTGCTCTGACATGGCCCAGGACCCTCCGTCAATCCAAAGATAGCCAAAGGTTACATTTCTCTCACTGGTGCTCTTCTCATTCTTCACTTTCTCTCTTTATGTTCCAGAGCATAGCTTCGAGGTGTGGCTAATTCGTTTCCAAGATCCACAACAATTACCTCCTTAGAAAATGTCACTCCTTTTAAAGGTCTTTTTTGGCTTTCTACAACTGAAGGAATTCTGTGGACTGGTATGGACATTTTCTCACCATTCTGGCCCTGAAATGGCAATGGGACAAACCACATAAATGACCGCCTTGTGATCACAATGAACCATGTTTTAAATCATTGTTGAATGTACATTGTGAGGGTTTGAATGTGGCTCAATGGTTAAGAGCACTGACTGCTATTCCAGAGGACCTGGGCTCAATTCCCAACATCCACAAGGCAGCTTACAGCTGTAACACCAGTTTCAGAGGATCCGTCCCACACAGACATGCATACAAGTCAAATACCAATGCATATAAAACAAAAATAAATCAATCATTTTAAAAATGTGCATTGTGAACAAGAAATAGAAAAGGTAATTTTGAATGGTATAGATGGCAGTAATAACCCACCATGTGGCTGCTAGATTCCTGTGACTAAAGAGACCTGCACTGATATGGCCTAAGAGTATTTGATGGCACGAAGCCAAAGCTGAGAGCAATGTGTCTCAGCATTCTGTCTTGGATAGGGTATAGAGGCATGGTGGGAGCTCATGAAGGTTCTGGAAGTGCTTGTGTGCTGATGTCAAGGATCTCAAAACCACAGCAAGGACACAGTTCTTGTCCAGTGCTCAGCAGCATTGGGAAATTAGACAGACACCTCAGTTTTTGTGTGATGTGAAGTTTAGATCCTAGGTAACTTACAGGGACTTTTGTAGCTCTAAGGAATATAAGAAAAACAAAATTAAAGGGGAAATACTAAGAAAAATAGGAATATAAGAATAAAAGGTGGCTGGGTGGTGGTGACGAATGCCTTTAATCCCAGCACTGGGGAGGTGGGGGCAGAGGCAGGCAGATCTCTGTCAGTTCAAGGCCAGCCTGGTCTACAGAGTGAGCACCAGGACAGTCAAGACTCACAGGGAAACCTTGTCTTGAAAACCAAAACTAAACCAAGCAAAAGGAATGAGAGATCAAAACAGGAAAAAGCTCCATCTTGACAATAGCATATCTAATTATTATCCCTACACAGGTGACTCTCCTCATCAAATGAGCCCTGAGAGCAGACCATGTCACCTCCTCGGCGGCTTCTCTGGCATCCGTAGGCTCCAATAGCTGTCTGGTTTTGCCTTCCTCCTCTCCCTCAATGTTCTCTGCTAAGGGTGTGACCTCCTTACTCTGTCTTTGGACAAGAATGCCAGGTCTCATTGGAGCATCTGTGTTTATGAACTGCAGTAGGACCCTGAAAAAAATCAACAGTTTTTTTTTTTTAAGTCAAGCATCTTAGTAAACATTACCACATATACCACTTGGCTGATGTTCACAGACTTACTGTGTGTGTGCATGTGCGAGGTGTGGGCGCTTATCTGGCTGCATGTGTATAGAGGTCAGAGGATGTCTGTCCTCATATTATGACTATTTCTTCTTCATCTTGTGTTTTTTTTTGAGACAGTCCTGAACTTGAAGTTCACAGCTCATCTGCCTGGGATCTGTGTGCTGGTTGGGGTTACAGGTGTTTCTGTCACATTAGGTTTTTTATGTGGGTGCTGGGGAGCCAGGCTCAGGCTGTCAAGTCTCAGCAGCCATCCACCCACTGAGCCCTCTCCCCCAGACTCACTTGTCTTGGTCTTCGGGTTTGTTCGCCTCCGCATTAGCAGCTAAACACTCCTCACCTTCGTTTTCATCGGTACAAGGGGGCTTCCCTGGCTCTTCGATAGCGCTCTTGCCTCTGAAACTAAAAATAACAAGTAAAACATCAAAAAGAAGATTATAAGGTGAGAGATGGACTTCTATTTCTAAACAAGGAATTGACACTTTTAAAACCCAGAAATGGAAGAAGTAGTTAGTTGCTACATTCATTGCTTATTCTATTTGGATTTTTTTTGAGACTGAGATTTTTTTTGGGGGGGGGCAGTCTTTCATAGCCCAGGTTGATCTTGGCGTCTCTATGTAATAAGAACAACCTTGCGTTACTAATCCCCCGCTTCATCTCCCAGATTCTGGGATTGCAAGTGTGCACCGCCAGCTGTCTTTCCCTTGTTCTATCTACAAGGCTTTCACATTAGTTCTCCATACACTTGCTACGATAACTCAAAGTCTAATCCCAGGTCATCAACACAGGTTTATACCATTTATAGAAAAAAACTGCCAATAAGAGGATGATACAGATGAAGCAGAGGAGGAGGATGATGAAGAAGGTGATTGCTGTGGCCTCAAAGACCACAGGGTTTGATTTCCAAGTGTCGTCCATGTTTTCAACCACATTTTGTCCAAACATTCTTTTCTAGCCCAGTTTGAATGCAGATTTCTTGTTCTTTATGTTTTCTAGAAACAGAAGAATAAAAGGCTGTTTTTCTTGTGTCCTTCTGCTCTGGTGAGCTTCATGGAGGATCCTGGCTTGTTTGGGTGGAAGTTACTCACGTTGCCTAATTTCTCTTCATAAAGGCAGTAAGGGGTGGCGGTGGCCGGAGGGGAGACTGAGCTGGGACACGCTGCTCACTCAGCTCACCTCCCCTCACCCCAAAATTGCCAAAACCCAAAGGAGAGAGGACTTGGAGCTGCTGGAGACAAGCCCAGCTCTCCATTCTTCTCTCCTCAGTGACATCACAGAGTCATGGAACTGTTGAGCTAGAGACCATGATCTGGAGACAGGAAGGCCACTAGCCTCTCTGTGGGTTGTGGAGGATGACTGTTCTCTGAGGTGAAGGTCACTTGGCACTGTCGTGGCCATTTTTAAGACTCCAGCGTTCTTCTCCTGACTTGAGCCTCATTGATGGCTCTTTTTGTGGCTATGATCAACCAACCCACCTTCTCATAAAAATCTCCTTCTAGAGCCCTGTGGACTCTCAAGAACTTTTTTCCAGAAGGAATAGCCTGTGTTCTTCATTCCATTTCCTTGTGCTAGCCTCCTAGACTCACAGCCAGGTGCTGTGAGGGCGGCAGCTCAAGGAAGTGAGAAGATGAATACTGCCACCAGGCAGGGGTGAGTGATGCCCATGGCAGGGAGGACAAGGGTAGAGATGGATTTTCCTAAATGAAAACAACTTGAGGAAGGGTGTAACAAAACGGGGACGGTAGCACAGGTCTGCAATCCTAATCCAGCAGCTGGGGTGATGGGGGCTGAGGCAGGAGGTGTAAATAGTGCAGCATATCAGCAACCTGTTGCAAAAAAAAAAAAAAAAAAAAAAAAAAAAGGCTGAAGCCAAATGTATCTAAGAGGCTGAGGAGGCTGTTGGGGACTCGGTCCATTTGGTGGTGTTACTTCAGAGGACCACACACGGAGAGCATGCAGTGAACAGAAATCTATTCCTCACAGCTCTGGAAGGTAGAAACCTAAGGCAGGTTGGAACAGGGTTCCTTCCTTCTAGCCAGGGCCTTGTGTAATACTTCCTAAGAAGGAAGGTTCTCAGCAGTGTGCTCTGCATCTGTGCAGCAGAACACACACGCTTCCCCAAGCACCTGCCTTGACAGTTTAGTCCACGCCTAAATGAAGGCACAGAGTTTATCCCACACTTCCTGTTCCATGGAGCTGTGAGACCTGGAATCCTCTGCTGTCTTCTCCACACAAAGGCTGCATCTGAGGAGAGAGAAATGGTTTGTTTTGATCGACTAATGGTCATACAGTCATACAGGTATATATAGACATCTGTGTGTGCATGTGTGTGTGTGTGTATAAAATGCAACGCCCTAACAGTGTACCCGGCACAGGTAGTTCGTGCCCTCCAGTGTGTGAACACTGCACCTCAATGTGAAGGGGAATGGACCATTTCCAGGCTGAGTGTGAGAGTGGGCTGCAGGTCAGTACTGGGATGGGGTACACTTCCAGACAGAGGGGAGACCTGAGGCAGAGTCATGTCTGAGAGCTGATACGCCTGTCCCCTCTGAGGGCTCTCACTAAATAAGTGTACTGTGGGAGTTGATAATGGAAATTTGTATGTATTGTTAATATAGGGAGATATACAAATTTAGTTTTTAAATCCTATTTTAAATTTATCAGATGGTAGCTCAGTGAGTCTGTAGTCACTCAGAGATGGCTTTTTAGAGCCTAGCTAAATATGCCTGCTTCAAAACCTGCTCAGGGTAGAAGACTACAAGCAATTCAGCCAACAACACAAAAGGACTGTAAGGAAGCACTAGGCTGGAGTGATGCCCCACACAGGGCGGCTAACACTCACCTGTAACTCCAGATCCAGCCATTATCACTACCTCTTCTGCACCTACAAGAACACACACACATACATACACGTAAGACAATAAAATAGAATTTAAAAAAGAGAATAGCATAAAACTTTGTGCTTAAAAATTGGCTAACTTGAATGAGATAAGAAAATTCCTAGAACACAAAAGCTTTTTTGTCTAAATCATGAAGAATTAGAAAATCCAGACAAATCTACAGTGAGGCTAAATCAGCAACAGAAAACTTCTCTACAAAAGAAGGTCCAATGACGAGGCTTCACTTGAGAATTCTACCAAATCCTTCTCAAAGCATTCCACAAGGATTGGAGAGGCACGCTTTCTGTGAGCCTGACCTTGTGCGTTCTGTATGGAGGATGGTCTACATCAGTCACACTTCCTTTGAATGAGTGAGTTTATTAATTACATGGCAAGCAAAAGGAAAAGAAAAAACAGCATGTAGCTGATAGAAGACTATCAAAATGGGGACTGACCCCCAGCAGGGTGACTAGGGAAAGTCTGCTGATTGTCACCCTGGGGTCCTGGGCCAAGCAGCATTCTTGCCATGGAAAGCTGGCTTCCTGTTTTCATGTAGACATTCTAATACCAAGAGATAAACAATAGTCATACCTGCTGGAAATGTGGTGTGGTGTGTGTGTGTGTGGTGTGTGTTTGTGATTCACATGCATACAGTGCCCACAGATGCCAGAAGAGGGCATCAGATCCCCTAAAACTGGCATTATAAGGTTGTGAGCTACTTGATATGTGAACTGGGAATTGAACCTGGCAAGTGCTCTTAACTGCTAAGCCGTCTTTCCAGGCCCTTTGTAAAAAAAAAAAAAAACAACCACCAAAACAACAAAAAACCACATTTAGGGCTATAGTTAGCATGAAGACAAAAGGTGGATTGACAAAGCGAAGGTGAACTTTCTACAAAGGCTTTATTACTGTTAGAGCCTCATCCTTTCTCTTCTCTGGTTAGCTAGGCTACTGAATCAGCTGCAAGACTCCACCTCTTCAGTGTCTTTGATCTGTTTTAACCCCAACATTTTAACTGACATTTGCTTTTATTACATTACTCATATTCAAGGTTTTTTTGGATTCAGTTTATTAGTTCATAGGGAAGTTACCACCTGATTATTTCCAGCTGGACAAACATGTATGTCAGAAGTGTCCCTAATTGGGATTTGTGCTGAGGAGAGGTGGTACATATAGTTTCTAGAGCCAGGGATTTATGGTGATCTAGAAGCCCTAAGTAGAAGGTCAAGGGTTGGCATCCCTTAGTAAGCATCATTTGAAGTCATGAACAAGGACCAAAGACATAAAATAAAATTAAAATGGTACTATCTAGTGTAGGATATGGTACCTTGGAATGTCTTGGAATGATGGGCCAATGTTTTCATTGCACAAAAATGTGTTGAATTCTGGAAAAACAAATCTAATAAACAAATTTATTCATTCAGTTTTATGTGTATGGACATTTTGCCTGCATGTATATCTGTGCACCATGTGTGTATCTTGTTCCCATGAAGGCCACACAGGATCCCTTGGAACTGGGTGACTGTGAGCCACCAATGTGGGTTCTGGGACTCAAACTCAGTGCTCTCAACCCCTGGGCTCTCTCTCCAGTGCACTAACTAGCAACTTAGAGAAGTTCCCACAACCACAAGGATAGTTTTAATAGTTGGGGCTATGGATATGGCCATAGATTCCCTTCTCTGCATCTGACCTTTGGGTCCCTTTTGAGGAGCTGGGGGTCCTCAATTACTCTATTGTTCCATTATATTTTTCTTGCTTCTCTTTTTGAATGTTTTCTGTAAAATTTGGCTTAATCCTGGACAAGTGACTCTAGTTAGTAATTTGCTAGATTGTGATGGATGGCAGGCAGACATGTTTGTCACTGACCTGATGGCCCAAATTTGATCCCTGTGACTCATGAGATGAAAAGAGAATCAACTCCCACAAGTTGTTCTCTGCTGTCAGGGTATATGCTGTGGCATGTGCATGCCTGTACACATATACAATAAATGAGTTAATAATACAAAATGCATAGAGAACTGACACATTTGACCAAGTTTAACCTTGGTTCGTGAACTATTTAACAAAATAGAAACAAAAGTAAACTACTTTCAATATAACGAAGACCATACACTGCCACTGATATGTGTATTCTTTTAAATGTTTTATTGTTTTGTGTGTATACTGTCTGCATTTGTCTGTGCACTGTGTGTGTGTGAAAGATGCTTGGAGGCCAGATCCTCAGGGACTAGAGTTGCAGATGGATGTGAATCACCATGTAAGTGCTGGGAATCAAACCTGGGTCCTTTTTAAGAACAGCCAGAATTCTGAACTGCTGAGCCATTTTTTTTTCAGCCTGATAGGAGTATTCTTGGCATTTGTGGTATAGATAAATAATAGTACAGGAGTATCTTCAGCATGTGGTGATATGGAAGCAATTCCCACACCCTCTCATTTACCACTACATGGATGCTATCTTGTTGCCTAATTCAAATATAGATACATTAGAATGTTTGAAGTTGTGAAAAAAATTGCCTGCCTGTGGATTAAAAATTGCTCTTGAAAAAATACAAAGAGGAGATTCCATATTTAAGATGTAAAATAAGTCAACAAAAACTTAGACCCCAAAAGGTACAAATCTGGAGAGATAGATTGTGGACTCTTAATGATTTCCAAAGAGTTCTAGGAAATATTTCTGATTTATGGACCACTATTGGGATGAAAAATGATGAACTGTGTACTGGTAGATGGTACTGGGGAGGAGGAATTGGGGTAATATCATGAATGGACATATTTGTTCATAAATATGAGTGAAACTTCAACATTAAAATATTGATCTTAGCTGGGTGTAGATGTCTGTAACCTCAGCACTAAGGAGGATGGGCCTGTCTGAGAATGTGAAGACAGCCAGGAAAAAACTTCTGAAAATATGTTTCAGAACTTTTATTTTCAAAATATTCTTAGATTTTGACTCTTTCATTTTAAATATTCATTTTGTTGGCTTTCTCTCTCTGTCTCTCTCTGTCTTTCTCTGTCTCTCTGTCTCTGTCTGTCTCTGTCTCTGTCTCTGTTTCTCTGTGTGTGTGTGTGTGTGTGTGTTTGTGTGATAGCCTGCCTAATGTAGCCCAGGCTGGTCCTGAACTCAGCTATGTGGCTAAAAAAACCTTGATCTCTCTCTGCCTTCCCTTTCCACATGTTTATGTTACAGGAGGGGGTTACATGCTGGCTTTGATGTCAAATGGAGATCTTCTGGGAAGCATTCTATCATTGTTCTAACTATTTAATTATTATTATTATTTTTAACCTCTAGTCCCTTTTCTCCAAGCATCTATAAGCAGTTTTTCTCTGTAATAATTGACATATATTTTAAACCCCACAGCTCTACTCTTCCTTCATCCTCCTCTCCTCCTCTGCCTTAACTTCAATTTTCTTTTTGAAGCTTCAGTGTGAGCAAATACTCCATACACATGAGACTGACATTTGGCAGTGACAGTGAACTTCCCTGTGTCCAGGCACTCCCCTTGAAGAACCAGAGAAGTGGCTCCATTTTTGAACCTCAAGTTTCAGTTTGAAACAGGCCTGCCTGGACCCTGCCCAGGTACAAAGTACAAACAGGAGAGGTAGCTTAGGGGCTGATAGCAGTTAATTAACCACAGAATGTCCCAGGACTGGAGGTAGCCTGAAATGTATTCTAAAGAAAAGGGGTTAGCAAACAGCAGGATAAGATAACAGGAATTCTGGAAAGTCCCCCAAAATGAGCTAATCAGGATTGTAGCCATACTAAGACCCCTAATTGATGTATAACCTTGTGACTTTAGCCTTTCAAAACCTCCTCTGGCCACTGCCACATCTGTGTGCTGGGCCAAGGTCCTTGTTGCTACTTGTATTTTTCAATAAACATTGCTTTTGTATTTTGGAGAATTTGCATCTCTAATGGTCTATTTGGGGGGTCTTGTGACCAGTGCACAACATTTGGGGGCTTGTCTGGAATCCCCAGAAACCTCTGAGACCCTAAACCCCAAAGGTTACAACAGCCGACTGGTTAAGTTTACCCTGACTGTTTGTGCTTGTTGTCTTGGCTCTGTTTCTCTTTTACTATCTGAAAGGTTGCTGACAGCTTCTGCATCAGAATCTATAAGGTACTGGGTTTTGCTTTGGTGGACACACATGTAAAGCATACCTGAAGGGAGAGGGAGATGTCTCTACTCCTGGGCAGGGGTCTCTAGTTTGAGATTCTGCTGTTGGGGACCTGAGAGGGTCCTCATCTAAACTCTGGGGACAGGAAGACCTGACTGGGGCAACTGCATTCCATCTATATGGGTTTTGGCATCATCAAGTTATCTAGGCTTCCTACCTGGATCTCTGATGGTCAGCCTCTGAACTGCAGTACTTTGTCACTCTGTTATGAGCCCTTGTTCTTCCGTTTTGTCTGAAGTGTGTTTCTGCTCATCTGTCGTTTGTATGGCAGGGCATTGGGCTTGTGCACTGTTGCCTTGTATATCTATTTGAATGTTTTAGATCATGAGCCAGTCATCTTACTCCTTTAAAAATGATCCAGGAGATGAATGTGTGGATGCATGAACAATGTGGCCACAGTATGTGTGTTTAATGTTTGGACTCTATGTGTGTTTTGTGACTTCAGATAAAACTTGTACATGGCCAGCCTTTGGGGTCACATGGCCAGTGGATGGGATTCTCAGGTTGCTCCTGCCAGAACTGTGTATGTCACTGTTTTCTGTTTCCCACTGCATGGAGGCAAGTGCCGCTAGAAAAATGGGAGATGTGGGTGTCAATATAGCACGATGTTACCTGCCCATCTGGTTCTGTTTCTGGTTGGAAAGTTTTGTTAGGAAGTTTTTGTTTTCTGATATGTTTCTAATTTTTTTAAAAGCGTAAAGCTGAAACAGAAATGGTTTAAATATTTTTTTGCTATCTCTGTTGCCAATAAAAGTTGGTTACTATTCACAGCTGCTGTGACTTCACTTATGGTCAGGAATCAACACTTAGCAGGAGTTCAAATGTTTTTGATAATGCTGACACAGTGATAGAAATTATTAAATATGGTTAAAATTTGTTACAATTGAAACTGGTAATACTGTAAATTGATGGTTAGATGTTAGTTTCACATGTGAAAGCACATACACACTACCAAGGCCACACGAGAGTTTAAGAGAGAGTTCTCAGTCAGGTGCAGAAGCAGAGGAGCAGGACAGCAGGAGACAGAGAGAGACCAGAGCATGCACTCACAATCTCTTTCAAGAGAAGGGGCATGTACAGGTATGCGTCATGCATCTAGGGAGGTGCTTCTGTACGCAATGCTGCAATGCCACAGGGTTTACGCAGCCATGTCCAGGGGCATGCCTCCATACAAAGTGCATCCCACCTGAGCCGAGTTGGCTCACCTACGTGGAATGCCAGGAATCCTTACATTAGAAATCTATAGATGAGTAAATTTAAAGATATGACATGATTCCATTTTGGATTGCATTTTTAGTCAGCTGCATGGCTGGGTTGTCACCATTTTTGGTCAGTCACTTGTTTGGCAACCATCTTTGCTGGGTTAGTGACAGCCTTTTGTCTCCATGAGGCTCACCTTCCTTTCCTGTGCTTAAGGGTGGGGCTCCCATGACCTGCCCTGGGGGATAACCACCAAACTGACCAACGTTTGACTCCAAAGGCTTGTGGCGAACCAAGCCAAGGTGACTGCTGTCTTGATCATTCAGATCCAATGGGTTATAAATACTTTATAAATATTTGTCATCTCTTAGGTTGGTTACAGATTATTATTGGTTAAGATAAAGAAAAAAAACTCAATGGTGTATGCATGTTTCTGTTTTTGCTTAAAATACTGTAGCCATATAATATCTTCTAGACTACTGAAGGAAATCTCAAGAAAGACTTTACCAGTTTTTGGGTTATTCAGGAAATGTGAGAAAAGGCAGAAGATTTGAGGGAAAGGAAACATTATCTGAAGTAAAGATGCCTAGAAAGTCAGACAAAAGTACAAAGTCAGAATGTCCTAGCACAGGAGATACCTAGGGTCATCTGATAGCAACTGATTAACCACAGAATGCCCCAACACAGGATAAGTTTGACAAACAACTGAACAAACTGAAAACTAAGATAACAGAGGAATTATGGAAAGTCCCTAAACATGAGCTAATCAGAACTCTACCCGTACTGAGCCCCCTAATCAATGTGTAACTTTGTGGTTTTTGCCTTTAAAAACTGAGTTTACAGAGGATCGGGTACTTCCTCCAGCCTCTGCTATGATTGTGGGATTGATAGGGTCCCTGCCATGGCTTGTACTAATTTTCTGTAAACCTTGCTTTTGCATTTTGGAGAGCTCATATCTTTGGTAATCTTTTTGGGGATCTCGTAACCACAGTATGACATTTGGGGGCTCGTCCGGGATCCCTAGAGACTCCTGAGACCTTGAACCCCAAAAGTTTACAGTGATTGACCGGGTGAGTTTGCCCGGACTGTTTGTTGTCTCTGTCCCTCTTTTACTTTCTGTTCTGTTTTCTGTTTGCTGCCAGCAGCATCTGTATCTGAAAGGTTTTGCTTTGGCAGATGTGCCTGTAAAGCAAACCTGGAGGAATTGAGACCCCACTGTTGAGGACCAGAGAAGATCCTCCTCTGAACTCTGGCAACAAGGAGACTCTACTGGGCCAACCCTATCCCATCAGTTGAGGACCCAAGAGGATTCTCCTCTGAAGTCTGGGGACAAGGAGACCATACTGAACCAACCCTGTCCCATCTGTACGGTTTTTGGCCTTATTGAGGCTTCTTCCCTGGACCTCCAATCACTAAGGCCTCTGAACTGCAGTACTTTGTTATGGGCTCCTGTTCTTCCATCTTGTCTGGCTGTCTTGTTAATAAGTGTGATTTGTTACATTTTTGTTAGTCTCTTATTTGTCCATGTACCAGGTCAGACCTTGGGAAGCTGGAAGATGTTCCAGGACCCTGAGGGTAGGTCAGAAGATCCTTTTTGAGGGAGAATATATTCCCTCTGGTGCACAAAGTGAGTTGAGTGATAGTAAGATGTTGGGCCTGTACATGGCCATTGCCTTGTTTGTCTTTATGCAAATGTTTGATGTGTTTGTCCTCTTATCATGGTGGCTAGAGCTATGTTAAAATCATGAGCCAAGCTAATAGTCATCTTACTTCCTTAAAAATGTTCCTGGATTGAATGTGTGAATGCATGAACAATGTGGCCACAGTATGCATGTTTAATACTTGGATGTGTGTGTGCGTATGTGTGTTTTGTGACTCCAGATAAAAACTATATATGGCCAGCCTATGGGGCCAGATGCACAGAAGGGATAGAGGGTCCTTTTGGTTAAAAGGGACTCTCAGGTTGCTCCTGCCAGAATGGTGCATGTCATAATTATCTGCTTTCTGTGTTTCATTGCAAGGAGACAAGCACTGCTGCAAAGGATGGGAAATGTAGGCTGCCTCCCCCCTCCTTCCTTGCTCCCTTGCAAGGACCAGAGTCCTTGGTGTAAGCAATGGCCTTCAGGGCTGTGGCTCTTTTTACTCTTGATGTGCTGAGGAGAAAAATGGCTGGGTAGCATACTGAGCTACTGTGTCTTTGTTATGACAATTTAGCAAGATGTTACCTGCCCATCTGGTTCTGTTTCTGGTTGGAAAGTTTTGTTTGTCTTGTTGGAAAGTTTTGTTTTTCAAGAAAGTTGTATATGCTTGTTTTGTTAGAAAGTTTTCTGACGTGTTCCTAATTTTTGTTGATAGTATAAAATTGAAACAGAAATGGTTTAAATACTTTTGCTATCTCTGTTGCCAACAGCATATGGTCACCACCCATAGGTGCTATGACTGCATTTATGTTTAGGAATCAGAACTTAACAGGAATTCAAATGTTTTTTTGATGTGGATAATGCTGACACAGTGATAAAAATTAAATATGATTAAAATATGTTAAAATTAAAACTAGTAACACTATAAATTGATAATTAGAAATATATACATGAATAAATAAAAAAAATATGACATGATTCCATTTTGGATTGTCACCATTTTAGTCAGCCACATGGCTGGGTTGTCACCATCTTTGGTCAGTCACATATCTCGTAGCCATCTTTGCTGGGTTAGTGACAGCCTTTTGTCCCCATGCTATTTGCCTTCCTTACCTATGCTGGAGGGTGAGGCTCCCATGACCCGCCCTGAGAGCTAACCACCAAACTTGACTAAGGTTTGACTCCAAGGGCTGAAAGTCACTACCTGTGGTTGCTGAGCCAAGGTGACTGCTGCCTTCCTTGATCATTCAGATATAATGGGTTAAATATTTGTCATTTTTTAGAGGGATTGGTTACAAATTATTACTATATAAGACAGAAAAGGAAAAAATCTTTACTGCTAGTTTCAGATGCTTCATGTTGGTAGTATCTTGTTACAGTGTACGCATGTTTCTGTTGTTGTTTAAAATATTGTAGCCATACAGTATCTCTTAGATTACTGAAGGAAACCATAAGAAAGACTTTGGTAGGAGTTTTTATTTGTTCAGAAAATGAGAGAGAAGGCAGAAGATTGGAATAATAAAGATAAGGAAAGGAAAAGTTGTCTGAAATAAAGATGTCAAGAAAATCAGAGGGACAGACTAAATGTATATGAAATATTATAAAAGGCCAGAGGTGATGTGAACTATGTTTGCTGTGGTTTCTCATACCTTCAGATAGTGAATTTAAAAAGAAACTATAAAATAGGTTAAAAGTTTTTCAATATTGGGTTAATATTGTTTGATTTTCATTTTAAAAATAGCTGATGATTCTTCACTGCAAGATGTTTATGTTATATGTATGGTTATATGGACACATATGTGACATAGGTTTAACTCTATGTGTGAATGTAAGCTAGCTTTAACTGTATATGTAGATATATAACTTGGGTCTAATTCTGTGGATGTGTAAATGTAACTATTGCTTAGAAAAACATGTTTATGTTAAAGAGTGTATTTCTATGTCCTAATGAGAAGCAACAAACTTCAAGTATTTCAGTTTGAAAACAATGCTTGTTAATACAATGTAAAAGCTGCAACTTTGCTCTGACAGTTAAACTTTGGAATTTAAGAATCAGTCAGGTGATAATGACTTTAAAGATATGAAGGGTTTGGATCATCGTTGGAGCCCATGAATTTCCACCCTTTCAGGGTTAAAAAACATTTGTACATGGGTAACCTAGGCCCACCTGCATGTTGATGTTTGGATTGAAATTTATAACAATGGAAAAACTGCAATTGTGAAGTAGCAATGAAAAATGTATAATGCAGAGTCACTATTACATAGGAAACTATGAAGCCAAAAAGCACTGGGAAAGTTGGAAACCAGTGCCTTAGAAAATGTCTCCCCTACTCAAGGTCTATTCAGGCTTAAGAATGTGTGTCTAGATTCCTTGTCTTAGCTAAATTTGTTAACCTTTAGATATTTAGATAAACTGAGTCATATAAAAATTTCTATTTTTGATACTAGGAAAAGTTTCAATTCAATACCATTATTTTAGGGCTAAACCTGACAGAAATAAATTGTAAAGTCCTAGACTTATGAAAACTGCTAACACATTAAAGGCTGGTAGGAAACACAAGCAGTCAGTCATTCTTATACATAAAGTTTTTAAATTATAGCCATGCTAAGTACTGATGTAATTAATTACAGGGATGAGCTTTATTTAGTCTTGTGTATTTGTTTTCAAGGTTGAGCTCACAAGAAGTAACTAGAAACAAAGTCTTTCTATTCAGATATATCTGGGCAGCCCTCACACTTCAGGGATCTACAGAATATGGCATTTAAAAATGTTTATTTATATCAGACAGAGACTTCCAGACCCTAACAGTGACCCATGTTCTCCAAAGAAGATTACGAGGCATCAGGATGTCTTCATCTGGATTGTGGCAGTGCTGTCCAGGGCAAGATGAAATACCTGCCACCAGGACCCCGCCTAGTGCTGATCTGAACAAGCAGCAGGACATCGGAGAATTGATTGCACATTTTTGTCTAGACAAAGTAAGGTCAGTCTTCTCTTCTATGCCCCTCTACTGTAGGAAAAACTCCCACCTTAAAGGCCTGACAGCTGAAGACTGATGCTTTTCAGATACTTCTGCTTCCAACTATGTGGAGACCTGGGTATGGATAACTGGGAATGCACTGGTCTCTGTTGTTTTTAGTAGATTCAGAAGCTGCTCAGTCTGTACTCAGATTTATCCTTCTCAGATCTCTGCAAGTATTGACATCTAGGCTAGTTATAACTTTGTCAGCTTGGTAGAATTAGACAATCAGATCCTTCTGCAAGGCAATAGCCAGCTTGCAATCTCATTATATATATGTATGTACACACATACATATACACATACAGAGACACACAGACACATACACACACACACATATACACTTGATTTTTCTAAAGCTACTAGAGAGATTGGTAATACTAACATATCTAAAACTCTTATGCCTTTTTGTAATTCGTATGAGCTTCAGAGAATCATAAAATTTGGATCCACTTCATAGAGGTCAAAAGGATTCTAGATAAGTATAGCCTAAGTTTTTCCCACCTGTCTATTCCTGAGGATGATATCTTTCTCCTAGTTTGGAGACTCCTGCTCTTCTCAATTAGTAAGACTGGGCCTAAAATTTACAATATGTACATAAATTTTAACTTTTGTTCTTAGTTTTAAAGTGTCTCAGATTTCCACGTGGCTGGCATACACAACTTGTTCCAAAGGAATAGGACTGTGGACCTGCTGAAAGCTCATGTGGACCATCCAGCCAACATGAGTTGTTTCCTGTCTCCACAACTGGGTCAGATAACTACATGCCTCTGACAGATGCCCCATCGCCCAGCCTTTTACTAGCCTTTCAGCCTTTTTGGGCCCTGATAATAATGCCCTAGTATCAGCTTGAAGCAGTTATGGAAGAGAACATGTTGCCCTCTGTTCTCAGCCCATAGCAGGTTGAAATGCTGAGTTAAAAGAAAACTTTCTGGTATAGGAGATAAAGGATTATGCACTGCACTAGATGAGGAATGCTGTTTCTATGTAGACCACTCAGGAGTTATAAAGGAATCAATGGCCAAAGTACAAGAAGGGTTAGTTAAAACAGAGAGAGCATGAGGCCAGCCAGAGCTGGCTTGAAAATTGGTTCTCCAAGTCTCTCTGGTTCACTACCTTGATCTTGTCCCTCACAGGGCCCTTGATACTCTTTTTCCTGGCCATCACCTCTGGGCCCTGTGCCATAAATAGAATACTCCAATATATGAGGAAGCGATTAGGTGTACCAATCCAACTTTTGGTGCAGAAAACTCAAGGCTACATGCCTATAACCAAAAGGGACATAGAGAAGGATACTTATAAGCTAGAGCTAACTGCCTAAAACCCGTGATTGGGCTTCATTAGGCATGTGAGAAGGGAAAAATGAAGAACCAGGGAAGTGCCTCCATTTTAAGTAAGCACCTACCCCCAGTTTGAAACAGGCCTGAGAGCTACTGTTGAAAGTATAAAGTCAGAATGTCACCAAACAGGAGATACCTAGGGCCATCCGATAGCACTGATTAACCACAGAATGTCCCAGCACGGGAGATAGCCTACAAAAAAAAAAAAAAAAAAAAAAAAGCTTGACAAACTGAAAACTAAGGTGACAGAGGAATTCTGGAAAGTCCCTAAACATGAGCTAATCAGAACTGTACAAAGCCCCCTAATCGATGTGTGACTTTATGGTTTTTACCTTTAAAAACTGAGCTTGCAGAGGGACATGTACCTCCTCCTCTACCAGGATAAGGCCCCTGTCATGGCTTGTACTAATTTTCTTTTTTTTTCTTTTCTTCAATAAACCTTGCTTTTGCATTTTGTAGAGTTTGCGTCTCTGGTGGTCTCTTTGGGGGTCTTGTGACCAGAGCATAACTCATTCCACTGTCCTGTTGCTGTTCATTAAGAGCTGCCCCAGGGATGTAAGATGCCAACTCTGTCACATTATATTCTTGAGCTTGTTCTGTGGCTTTCTAGTGTATCTCAGGGATTTCTCAGCAACATAGATCATGTTTTACTTTTGTTTATTTTTCAGATATATTCAAAACCTTATTTTTAAAATTTGAGAAATCTTTTTATTGCCCTAGAGGTCTGTATATAGAGCAGAGAATATTTGTTCTAAGAACATTAAAAAGGTATCTAATTGAACTTCTGAGAGGTATTGTCATCCTTGAGGAATTGGTGTATAGTTAGTAAGATGGTCTTAAATCCAAATGTATACCTTGGTTCCCCTACTTAGGACCAAAGAAAATGACACAGCCCAACAAAGGAACAATGGCTCCTGACCGACATGGCTGGGTCCCAGTTTTCCACCTCTAATGAAGTCTTTCTCTGGGTTGTTTCTCCACATGTACCTATCATTCTCCACCTCATTTTTGTAGAGATGAATCTAAGTCTTCTTTGATTGTAGTATGACACTGGGGTACAAGTTCTAATGTTTAAAATCAGGGCTCATGTGAGATGGAACTCAATGAGCATGTCCCACAACTGAAAAGATTCCCTGATGCCACAAGCTAAGAGGTAACCACACAGAAGGACTCTGTTCATGGAGCAGCCAGGCTCCAGACAGTCAAAAGCCCAGGATACACCCCCACCCATGCATAGTGTTCTAATTTTGACCTGGAGCCAGAATTCAGAAAAATCTCCAGATGAAGGCCCTGAGCATGAACTAACTGATCTGTCAACAGGACAAAGCTCAGGCAGCACTTGACTGCTGCAGGCTTTCAGTCAGAAGAAAGGTGTTGTCTCTCACTTCTGTCAGGATTAAACACATGCCCTGATCATGTGACCATCACTAGCTTTCCTTCAGTTTATATAGTGCAGGGTTTTCTTTATTTTAGACAGGGCTTCACTCTAGCCCAGGCTGCCCTGGAACTTACTGTGTAGCTGAGGCTGGCCTTGTGGCAATCCTGGTCCCAGCCTCCTAGGGGTGCAGATTCAGATGTTCATACCAGGCAGGACTGTCTATCCCTCTTAAATCAAACTGAATTTTCTTTAAAGGTTCTAATAGATCATTTTTTTCCATGTGAATGTATAAAGTATTCAATTAGTTCCAGAAGAAAATGGGAGTTTATTTTTTAAAATGTTTTATTACATTTTTAATTAGTGTGTGTATGTATGTAAAGGCCAGACGACACCGTGCAGGAGCTGGTTCCCTCCTTCCACTATGTGGGTCTCAGGGATCGAACCTGGGCCATCAGGCTTGGCAGCAGAAGACTTTACCCACTGAGCCATCTCGCTGGCCTGAAAAATTTGAAATTTATTAGAATCATACCTCCTCTGACCTTCTAAGCTCTGGTGAGTCTGCTTTCTTTTGTTAGTTCAGCTTTTACCTCAAAATCTCCTTTAGTTTAAAATTTCTTTAGCCAGTTCCTTTTATAATAAAATCTCTCTTGAGAATCCTAGAATAGTTTCTGCTTCCTTAATATGGTCTGTTCACACTCTTTATTATATAAACTATGTTAAAAAAAGCAATACAATATATATGGTAGCTATAAACTAAAGGCATTTTATAAAATGTTAGTAACACAAAGCTAAACAGTGGCTCAGTGGTTAAGAGCACTCGCTGTTCTTGCAGGGGACAGGAGTTTGATTCTCTCCCAGCACTTAGGTCAAGAGCACTCGCTGTTCTTGCAGGGGACAGGAGTTTGATTCTCTCCCAGCACTTAGGTCAGGGACTACAACCACCTATAACTCCAGCTCTAGGGCATCAGACACCCTGCTCTGGCCTCTCTGGGTGCTGCACACACACACATTCATACATTCATACACACCAACAAATACATCTTAATGAATCTACCACAGAATTAGACAAAGAAATCAATTCAACAAAACACCCCTGGCATGGCCTACGTATGCACAGCACATGCTGTGAAAGGCATGTCTGCCAGTCACTGTGAAGGGGCAGCCTTCCTCAGCCCACTCCGTTGGTGACAATGAATGCAGTGCTCCAGGAACTAAGCTGCTAGGATTTTGTTATTACTGCAACAAGGCTGTCCTGACTGATGTAAGTGCTGGCGGCTGAGCAAATAGGAGGGTCTCGTGTGCTGCTGCTGGAGCCGTGCTAGAAAAACTCTGGAGGAAACTTGACAAGTTGATGGTGTCCATGTCCACCAACCAATAGACACACAAAAAGGCTTTTCAGAGGTTTTCACTGGAATGCTAAGTAGAAAAAAAATTGATGCTAGGTGTAAGGGCACACATCTGTAATCCCAGCACTCTAGAGGCTGAGACAGGAGGAACATGGCTTAGAAGCCAGCCTGGGACATGCAGCAAGCCACAGACCAAACAATTTGTAACTAGTATTAAGCCTCTGAGTAGTTATTTGGAAATAGGCAGGCAGAACAATACAGAGGACAAGGAGGTGGGCAAGTTATGGGGACTAAGTAAGGCAGGATTTGAGCACAATCACTGACCTCCAGGCCAGTCTTCTGTGTACTAGGTAACAGTAGTTTCTCTACATGCTTTACTATGTGTCAGGCCATATATCCACGTGTGCTACATATGCTGATGGTTAGTAACAGCGTCACTGAGCGTGCTGGCACAATCGTTGTGTGTCATTGTTCTCAGGCAAGCTACCATGTGGCTGGGTTTGTTTATCCATTAGGAAGTAGGTGAGAATATTGTCCAGTACACACACACACACACACACACACACACACACACACACACATACACACACACACTGCCCATATTTTGTCTATTTTGACCCTTGAAAGACGATTTGCTGAGTGTGTCTATGGCTGACAGTATCTTTGAGCACTGCCTCTGTCTTCCACAGCTTCTGGAAAGTGGCTGTGGTGTGACCATTTTCCTGGATGTGAGGCTTTGTGGCTTGAGCATAGTCTTTGCCTTCTGGCTTTTCTCGAACTCCTGGTACCAGGCAACTGTGTTTCACTCAGGCCATTAGCCCACCAGCCCTGGGACTTTTGGATGATAATTCACTGGCCAGGCTGTGCCTCCTTACCAGTCCTTACAGCATTTCTGGTACAGTAGAGATTCCAACCCTTGGATCTTATTACTCTACCTCACTCATAAAAACGTGCCCACCACCATCCCTACTACCTGAGTTAAGGGCTCACCTTATCCACCTTTGCCCCAGTACCTCTTAGGTATCAATCCAAATGGCTGCTTACCAGCACCCCATATTCTGATAGTTCTCAGGACCTTTGCGATTTCTGCCAGCGATTGTTAGATGGGAAGGGGGTTCCCTGCGTTCAAGCTTTCCCTTTTCTTCACTCCATGTCCTTCTTTCTGTTACTTCATCCTGCTCTACTCAGCCTCTGCTGGCTGTGAGTCCTGCTGCTGTGCCTGCCTCCCTGTTCAGCTGCATTTCCCCTGCCCAGGCTTCGCTGAAGCCCACAGGTCCTTTCCCACAGCATCTGCACCCTTTAACAGTGCCCACCAGGCAGGGCTCATTCTCTTTGCCTCTTCTCTGGCCTCTTCCTCCTCTCTTCTCTCTAATTTCCTCTCTTGCCTCTTGTCTCTCTTGCCTGTCTCCCAAATCCCCACTCCTACTCAGTCTCTCTTTTTTCCTCTCTCCTTCCAACAATCCCCTTGCATTAACTCTGTTGTGTTCGCTTAGTGGCATACGTTGATGGTGCCCACCAAAGTACCCACTTCATGCCAGGACCTCACCTGCCTGCTCCACCCACAGCAGAGCTGCTTTCCCATTCACCGATTGCTTTGCCTTCCATTCAGCCTGTTCTTTCCAATCAAATCTGGCCTCAGTACTCTTCAAACCAGACAGTTGGGGAGCTGAGAAATTTCCCATTTTCTTTTTCTTTGTTCCAAAGACTGGCTTGTGTCTATCTGCTCTCTTTAAATGTCCTGTTTGTTTGCTACAGTGTGCGAGTCAGAGATAGAGAAGCCAGCTTCGACTCGCTAAGAACACATTGGTTTTCCCTTTCTTATTTATTCAATTCCTGTTTAATGTGTGTGTGTGTGTGTGTGTGTGTGTGTGTGTGTGTGTGTGTGTATGCATGTGACTTGGATTTAACCCTATATGTGTTGATGTAAGCTAGCTTTAATTTTGCATATATGTAACTTGGATTCAACTCTGTGTACATGTGTATTGACTATTGTTGAAAAAATACACCTAAAAATTAGATATGGTTTAAAATCTGTAAAACTTGTAACTCCAGATTTAAACTGCTCTGGAAAACACCACATGTCTGCTGTGGGAAGAGTGACCACTTTGGCTTAAGGTTAAAAAGAGTCATACAACTTCACTGCTATCTTTAGTAAGGGTGAGCATGTGGACTGGATGGATTTCTGTATGTTAGTTCCTGTCTGGTCCTAAAACAAGTTTTATAAGAGATAGGAGTTAAAACAATGCTGGTTTAATAATTGACTTTAAAAACACTAAATTGCTTATAATGTTAAAAACTTGATTCTGTCATCTACAGATTAGAATTATGCTTTATATTTTAGGACCATAGCGAAACACCAGAGACTGAGATACTCCTTTGGTGATACCTAAATGTCTGATAAGGGGCCTCTCCTTGTCTAAGGTCTACTCAGGCTAACAAAGACCAATTGAAGAATATATGCCTAACCTTGCTTTTGTTAACATCGGTAGGGGAAACTGTATGTCCCGACTTAAGTAACATATATCCTTAAGTTTATGCCTAAACAGTATTTGTCTAATTTAGATATATCAGACAGATTTCATTCCCCCATTCTCAAACACCTTTGGGGATCTGGGAAGATAGCATTTAATATAAAAGCTTTTTATAGTAGACAGACATGCCAGCTCCTGACAACATCCTCTGTCTCCTCCAAGAAGATGGGTGGCCACAGAAGGACTTCCCCCTGGAAGCTTGCTTTAGTGTGGCAATGCCAGCCACTGACAAGAGGCTTTCACCTTTCACCTTGGCTGCTGCCTAGACCCTGCCCAGACTGGACAGCAGGACACTGGGGGATCAACAGCTCCACATTTCTGGGTCATGGTGGTCAGTCACTCCAAACTCCTACTCCACACACACATAAAAAATCTGCCAGAACTTCTGGCTTGGCAGCTGAACAAGTGGGAGGGACTGCCTAGGTGTCTGGGAAGCTGTCTTGCTTCTGCTCATTTGCTTATCCTTATAAGATCTGTTGGTGTCTGATGACCAGGGTCCTAATAGATTTGCCAGTTTTACAGCTCTCCCGCAATCCCAAGGCTACAAGCACCTTGGTAGCTCCTTAGTAAGTTTCCTGTTAAAAGTACATTCAGGTGTGTCTCATTCACAGATTTCAAGGTACAGAATAACCTGGTTTCAGATATAACTTTGAAGGGTCAGAATTTTGTCACTGATAAATGCAGTTTTGATAAATTAATAACAATGCTGACCACAACAATTTTCAAGAGTCTTCAAAATTCAATCTTTTTGCTATGACACCAAAATAAGTCTCTTCCAGCTGTTTTACAGACACCTGCTGGTTCTTGCACTGGTCCACCCCTCCTGCCAGACTTGTGCCAAAGACAAACCCTTAGGGGTCCTCCAGATACACCAGCCCCTGTACCAGCTCCAAGGACACCAAGTGGGTGAATACTTGCAGGTTAACTCCACCCACATGCCCACTCATAAAAACTCTCTTATCTTCTAACTTGCTGACACTTTTACAGAATGGACAGAGGCATTTCCCACCTCCAGACAAACAGCAGCTGTGATGGCTCAGGCACTCCTGAAGGACACGTCATCCCTCAATTAGGCATGCCACCTCCCCAAACTCCTAGGCCTCACTGCTGGTACCACCTCTCCAGGCTCAAGAGGGCAACCACCCAGCAACTGGAATGTGGTTTTCTAAGATGTCCCAATGAAGGGCTATCTGTCTCTCTCATTCAGTCTTGTCTCTTCTTGTACAACCAGGGCACTTCTCTGCTCCATTCTTTCTGGCAGTTATCACTCTTCCCATGGGGAGCCCTGCTCATGGGGCCAATGGTAACAACCTATTTTCTCTCCTAGCAACCTGCCTTCTCAGCCCCCTCAAGGAACACTGTCTGAGGTCTCCAGGATGGCAACCAACTGGATGCTTCTTCATCTCCACCTCTTGCTGTGTATCACCCTGACTCCCAACATTCCCCTCCCCACTCTGTCCCAAGGCAACAGGAAGCAGTCTTGAAAATTCAGTGTACCCATTTCCAGCCCCACTTGCTAACCCCAACTTTCTACTTTTTATTAGAAACAAAAGTGAAGAGTGTTATCATTCAGGCACCTATACTAGTCAGGCCAGGGTCCGATGGCCATGCTCACATTGTCAATACTCAGGAAATTATCTAGACAGCCCAGGGTTACATTATCTGTGCACATGTAGTCGAGGGGCAGTCAGTAAATCCTCTTATTAAAGGCGGGCCCCTTCCCATTTCTCCCTCTCTTCCCACGAGGCTTCGTCTGTACCTCCTCCTTTTCCTAGTCTTTCCTTCTCTCTTCTTCTCTCCTGAGCCCCCTCCCATGAAGCTGCTTGCTGTTTCTCCCCTCCCCAATAAAATTCTTCATGTGAGTGCTGTTTGCATGGTATATCTCTCACCCTCCATGAGTGCTGCTTGCTGTTTTACAAAACGTGGAGTTCCTTGTGAATGATGAATCATCCTTCTCAAGGCTGTTCAGCGATGTTATCACAATTCTGCTTGGAATGTATGTATGCACTTGATGTCTGTGGGGCTTCTGAGATGAGCTGCTTTCCCTTTTCATCGTTCCTTTCCCACATTTACTCCATGCACTTGCTTCAGTGCAAACGCATCATCTCTGAGCTCCTGCTCATTCACTTTCTCTGTGCTAAGATTTTAAGTGAGTGTCTTATGTGTGTGTTGCACAGATGTGTGGCAGCATACATGTGTACAAATGTGTGGAAGCTAAGCTCCATCCACCTTTTCTTCAAGACAAAATCTTTCAAAGGACGGCTGGTTGGCTGCCTGGCTATCAAGTCCTAGGGAATCTGCCCTTCCCTGCCTCCACAGTTGCTGAGATTACAAGCACAGACACCATGACTAGTTTTTCCACACAGACCCTGGGGATTCAACTCTGGCCTTCTTGCTTCTGTCCCAAGCTCCTACTGACCCACCTCCCAAACTCTATCATTTTTATACAGAAAAAGGGAGAAAAAAGGTGGATGGAATATAAGGGTTAACAAAATGATTGCATGTGTCATTTGGTGGTGGCATTTGGGAGACAGAGGATCTGAGTTTGAGGCCAGCCTTGTCTACAGACCTAATTCTAGGACAGTTAGGTCTACACAGAGAAATCCTTTCTTAACAAACACACAAAAAACCAAAAAGATCACATAAGACTCACTGTGGTGGGCTAGCACAGTGGCTGAGTGGGCAAGAATGCTTACTTAGCGATCCCCAAAGGTTTGAGTTCAAATCCCCAGAACCCATGTGAATGTCTGAATATGGCTGTGTGTGCCTGTAACCCTAGTGCTGGGTCTCTCTAGCCATCAACCCAGCAGGAAAATGTCAAGCTCCAGGTGAATAAGAGACTCCGTCTCAAAGGCGGAAGATGAAAGCTCCAAACATAGTCACTTTGGTGGGATTGAGAGGTGTCTATAATTTCACGGTACCCCTTTAAATGCTACAGTACATACTAATTACTCATGCATCCATGCTCAGAATGCTGTCAAGAGATCAAGTGGCCGTAACTGCAGCTTATTTAAAAACTTTACTCTGCTTATAATTTAAGACAATTTTGGCAGAACTCACTTGTGTTGGTCTACACAGAACCAAACTGATGTATCTCTGAGGGGCAGGCAGATTGATCTTGAGAATCTAGAAGACTCAAAAGACAGTGCTACCATGCTGGGACAGTCCAGGCCTCAGAGAGACAACCCACAGGTGACGGCCAGAGAAATGCAGGTTGGTGTCATCTCCTCTAATCATTGCACAATTTGGAACACTAATGTAGTTAGGAAGATTGGGTCTGTTCTTTGGGGCTCACACTTTATAATGGGAAATATTGCAAACCAAGTAAGTACCATATCAGAGCCATAGTGAGACACCTACTGAAAGAAACTGTGATGGGGTGGAAGTGTTGTTTTACATTGAGCTGGAAAGGAGTCCCAGGAAGGATATCTAACCCCAAATGTGGTTTGTAAGAACCTGGCAGACAACAGGAATGAATTTGTAGTATCACAAATGAGACTCAGAGCCAAAAATCAGGGGAAGGTTGAAATATCAGAGAGAGGAAGCACCACAGTCAGTTCTCACCCAGCTGTCTTGCAACTTCCTCAGCCTCGCTCCTGGTCACTTCTCTCAGTCGCTTCTGTTCTCTCTGGGTTTCTACAGCCCTTATATACCCTATCCATCCAGGTTAGGATTAAAGGCATGTAGCCTTGAACTCACAGAAACAGAAGAAGTTCTGTCTCTGGAGTTATGGGGTAAAGGATGTTGATCACCACTCCCCCGGCTTTCCCTGTGCTGGGATTAAAGGTGTGTGTGATTGATTCAGCTGTTTATCCTTGTATTCAAGGTTTAAGAATTTCCTGAGCTGTTTGCCTAGGATTTGACTAGGTGCTCTCTCCCCAATATTCAGGTTTTATTAAATGTTTACTATATATCCACGGGAATTTCGTTCATATGAAAGCAAAGTGCACTTACTCATTGGGAAGAGGAGGTAGCTGGGATGTGGTCAGTTGGAGGACAACTTGAGGCAGTAGGGACTTGAGCTATGAGGTTGGATTCATCCTGGGTTGCTGAGTGGATTAGAGTAGAGTGGCAATTTGGGCATATTAAACTATGAATACAAAGTTACTCAGATTGTCAGGGGCCAGAGAGGCTTTGTGTGTAAGAGATTTCACTAAGCTGGAATGACAGCCAGAGGAGTCAAAACTTCCGTAGATCTTTCTGTAAAAGATGTGACAGGTGGGATGGTGAAATGCAGAGAAACAAATTCAGGTGCTTCCTTTCTGAGTCAATGGTGCTTGTTTGGGTAGAGCAGGAAGACATGACTCGGGACTGCAGCAACTAAAGTACAGAGAGCAATGCTATGGAGAAACTGGCCAAGAGCAGTGTGTGCTCAGTGAATGGAAAACTAAGAGGAAATATTTGGGGGCAGACTCAGATTGTTGCTGAGGATAAGCCAGCTCTTCAGACATCACCTGTGGAACAAGGACCCTGACATCCATGATGCTCTCAGTGGGCACTGTGTGAGGTGGGCATTTTGCCAAACTAACTTAGCAAATGGCTAGGGGGCAGTTCTGACAAAATGGCTAAGACTCTTCCTAAATACACACACACACACACACACACACCCTTAGAAATTCAAATTATAGGAAGAAGTACAACAATAAACTTTTGCCTTAAAGAATTTGAAATAATATCAATGCAACAATACATGATATGGAGATTTCTATAAGCCAGAAATTACTGTATTACTTACACCTATTAATTTACTCACTTCTAATAATTTTGTGACATCCCAGAATCAGTCTTCTCTACAGAGCACATTTGGGGAGATCAGGGAGCTAAGCCATTAGAATAGGATTAGAGACCCCAGTGCCTCTGGCCTGGGAGGTGCACAGCAGTTGCTCAATGATAGTTAGAGATTCGCTGAAGAGTTATTCCCAGGTCTGGACACAAAAGGCTTTTTAATGTTTATTTAAATTTGCCATCAGCAAAAAATATGACAGTTTCAACCTCAGCTTCCAAAACAATTACATACTTCAGAATTCCTGACTGAACATTCCAAAGAAAATTAACAAGTACAATGAACTGTGCAGATCATCTTTCATATGCCGTTCCCACTTACTCCTGTTAGTGGGGACCACACCTAGGCTCCTGTGCACCCAGGCGAGTGTTGTACTACAGAGCCACACAGCCAGACCCTCTGTAGTATTTAAACCCTTAAATGTTTTGCTAACTGTTCTGAGACAGATTTTGAATGTGGAATTTCCAGAGTGATGGGGTATGCTACTACACTCAAATGACAGTCACAAAACCCCAGCATCTCTACCAATGTATAGCATAGCTTATTTTCCAGAAAAATATATGGCATATAGAGCACTCCAGACTTCTCAGACAGCAGAATGAGTCAGATCAAGGGACATTCCCACACTTTTTGTCATTGCCATTTATTTCAAGTAGAGAAGTATAAACTCAGAAGTAATGTAACAAAATCTTTAAAGTACTTGGCAGAAGAAATGCCTGTCCATGTATCACAGGCACACACAAAATAACAAAACATATTCTGTCTAGAGTCAGACTGTAATAAAATCTGCTTTGTTAGTATCAATCAGTAGTTCAGTCCCCTCAGGAAGAAGCAATGTGCACTTTATCATCAGTAAACATCCAAAAAGCAGATTTCCTTTTGATTACAATGGTCATGACAGGCCTCTTTACACAGACACACACTCAGATCTTTCTATCAAAGAACCTAGGAGTCACCTGTAAAGTTGACGATTAAGGAGACTCACATATAGTGCACTAACGAACACTTTAAAAAATAAATATGGTATAAGCTATTTCCACAGTATCAAACAACTAAAAAGTATATACATAACATAACAAAATCCAGACATTAAAAACATAATCAAAAAATTGAACTTTATATAGCAACTAAAAGACACATTAATAATTTTAATTTTTTCTTGTGTGAACTGAGTGTAAGACTTGAACTTTTCTTTTAAAACTGCTGTTTTGTTACATATTATGAAGAACTGTTTTGAATAATCTCAAGATGTAAACCATAAGGCAAAGGAAAACTAAAAGTAGAAATCATGTACATCTCATAGTTTTCATAGACCTATAAATAATTCCTAAACACATAATTTAATACATGCTTACAGTCTAGAACAAAATTTCTTTGGGTATGCAATGTATCTGGTTAGAAAAAATTAAAACATGATCTATAAAATAGTTTTATTTTTCTTGAATGTATGAAATTTCCAGCTATCTACTCTGGGAATTAAGACACCTCTGAAGTGGCCAGCAATTGTAATTTTTAAGGAGTTGTTGAACTAGGTTTAGAGAATGGATGTGTTAGAGAAGTAACTATCACAGAGCTAAAATGAGTCTACCCTGGGCCATCACAGGCTGTTTTAGGAAATTCAGAATGCCACTAGCTTCACAGAGAAGAAATTAAGGGCCAGTGGTTCAGGCTCAGCTGATCAACAGAGAAGCATGAAAAACTGAAAGAAACAAAAGCTGGATTAACACTGTACTTCCACATAAGAACCCTGAAGAGGTTAACCCTTTGGGACCAACATAATACTGGAATAACCTCACCTGGAAACTCTATTAATGCAGCTTCGAGATCTGTCATGCCTTAATATTCACACAAACCTAAATCTGGCTCACTGAACATTTCATCCTACAAAATTTACTTATCAATGCTACACCTAAGACTTAACAGTCCCAAACATATGGTGATCAGCATACATGCACAGTAACACTACCAATTGTGTCCCATAATTTCTAAAGTCAAAACTCAGTCATTCGACAACTTACGTCTCTTTTCCTTCAAATAAATAAAGGATAACAAGTATTAGAAATCTTAACTATGTAAAGTTTGTAATTATTTTCTACACAGCCTAGAATTATACAAAGAGAAATTTATATTAAAAATTTGTATTTACAATTAGATTTTAATGAAGCCTAACTATATATTTGTGTTGGCATGATTTATGTGGTTCGCAGAAATAACTAATAAAACACCTAGAAGTCATTGTTTTGAAGGTCTTCAGGAAATGAACAATTTCAGAAGTCCAGGAGTGTGCCTTCTCTCTTTTTATATTTTAGGGTGCTTTACGCAGGACGCCCTGGACCAAAACGACTTTTAGACCTAGATATTTTAAACAGAAAAGAAAGTCAGATTTGCTCTGGAACATTGTTGCTGCCTTAGTTTGTCTGTTTGACAATATAAACACTCAGCGAAACTGTATGATGTTCATTAAGCATCTTCTAAAACCCCTGCAATGGGATGCAATTTGAAATTCAGATTTTTTTAAAAAACTTTTTTGAGAGAGCATATACTGCAGTATTCTATGTATACTGCATAGAATACATCAGGACCAGCACCGTAATGGAACACATTAGTGTTTCTTCAGGGAAACAAATGAGCATTTAGAATGTGAGAAAAGTAGAAACCACAGTTCTACTCACAGCTGCTCTAGATGGACCCAGCACAGTGCTCTGTGGATTTCAGGGTTACAGACTAGGCACATTGGCATCTCTAATACCTGTGATCACGTCTCAGTACCTAAGTCCTAACACAAAATCTATGATGTCAAATGACACAAGACTTAGCAGTTAATTTATTAAGAGAAGTAAGATGTTCCTGCACTGGGGTCTTTCCAGTAAACACACCATTGCCTTCTTTTAAAAGGGTCCATCTAAACAGATCTGCCAACCACTTGGGCAGAATAAAGGCTTAGACTAGTTGATGTCTAAGAGTCTTCAGAAACAACACAAAGCCTACTTCAAATGTAGATGAACACAGTGTTCTCTTTAGTCACTGGTTACTTTCACAGCCCAAGAATATACTACCCTCTACTTTGCAACCTATCCAGCCTATTTCCATAGGACCAGTGAACAAAGGGGGGTGAGGGAGGGGACAAGAGAGAATAGCAAAGAATGGGAAAGAGTCAGTGATTGCACAAGTAACCCAAACACATAATCTACACATAGTATGACAATTTTTCCAATTCATATCTGCCCCGTAGTTATTACTAGTACATTATTATTAGTATTATTTGGTGTTAATGATCACACGTAGGGCCCAGGGTATACAAGGAGAGTTTTTTACCTCTAAGTTGTGTACCCCAACCCCTGCAGTCTTCATTTTTATCAGCTGACTCTAATGTAGTAGGCTTAATAAATAGAAAATAAAAAAATACTAAACCTTTTATGTTCATGAAAGTTTGTGTTTGTGATTTGTTAAATTAAGTTCTGACTTTGGTGAAATAAAAAATTGAAGTCATACTATGTGCTTTAGTGTTCACAGTTTACTCTGCAGAGCCAGAGGCATCCTGCTGCTTCCTGCTGCTTACCTGGGGTTTTTGTCTGAGCTGTTCTGCCGGGCGCTGCCTGGCACCACTGAGGCTTTGACTTGTGCTTCAAGCCTAGAATAAATACCTCCTGCAAACTAGAATAAAGAAGCAAAATTAAGTTACCTTCAAGGAAGTAAAGACTGACCCATAACAAGATATACTTCCAAAGTTAGAAAGTAATTTCATTTTTGATCTATAAAACTCAGACTTTTGAAGTACTACACACAGTAAAACTTATCATTTTGGTGCACAGTTGTGGGTTTTGACAAATGCACAGGACACAGCTAGCTCTTGTCAAGGCTGGACTCTGAGCCCAAGTCCTCATGCAGCTCTTAGCCACTATGAGGTTTCTCCAGCCCCTATTTTTATTTATCTTTTAAATATGTATGGTGTATTTTCTAAACCCCAAACTCCTCTTGCTCTTTGAGAGGGTCTCATTTTGACTGGGCTTCAAGTTACTACGTAGCCAAAGATGAGCTTGAGTTTGTGGTTCTTCTGCTCCACCTTTCAAGTATAGGGATTGAACCCCCACATCTGGTTTATTTGCTGGGGATGAAACCCAGGGCCTTAAGCATGCTGGGTGAGTATTCTATAAACTTGATTATATCTCCAGCAACCAAAAACCCTTAAGCCTGAGGGTTCTTAGAAAGAAAAGGTTTTATCAAGCTGTTATAAAAATCAGAAAAAAAATAAAGGTCTTGGCGTACAACCCTGTTACCAGCAAGACTACTGAGCAGTTGGGACAATGCTCACTGAACATGGGGATTAGGACTGTCCAATGTGGCTGTCATCCAGCCTCATCCTCCTGAGTGTTGAGACTACAGTCGCACACCACACACCTTGTTCTGAGTTAAGCTTTCTCTATTTCTTTTCTAACCCTTTTAAAGTCAGCAAATCTCAGAATTTTTCTTGTCACATTTACCAGGTAAAGAACATCATTTTGGGGACATTCTAGCTATTCACATTAGAAACAATGACACTATAAATGCATGGTATTTATGAAAAACTGCCAAACTATTTTCCACAACTCTAAGCTGTGTAAGAGTATTTCATTTGCTTTACATCCTCACAAGCATATAAACAAAAATTTCAGAACTTTTAGAAGCAGCATCTCAATGAAATGTTAATTTGCATTTCTTTAATGACTAATGATGCTGCATTTTTCATGTTTTCTTGCTACCTGTATCCCTTCCTTTGAGATGTTTGGTTCTGCTGGGTTTATTTACTCATTATTTACTTTATTTACTCATTATTACTTTAAACTGCTTTGTTATTTTGTGTGTATGGGTATTTTACATGCATACCAGATGTACAGTGCCCTTGGAGACCACAAGAGGGACTTTGCTATCCTGGGACTTGAGTTACAGAGGGTAATGAGCAGCCAGCCATATGGGTGCTGGGAACTGAATATGGGTCATTACAGGTTTTCTACAAGAACAGCCAGCCCCTGTACCATCTCTGAAATGGCCTCACATGCTACCATGGTTGGTCTGGGAATTTACAGGGACCTACTTGCCTCTGCTTCCTATGTACTGGGATCAAAAGTGTGCACCATCATGCCCAGTTTGCCTATTAATTGGATTATTTTACAATTGAGTTACTGAGTTTTTTTGAGATTATAATTTAATTACCACATTTCTCTTCCCTTCCTTTTCCACAAACCCTTTTATGAGACAAATGTCTTACACATAGTTTATTATTGCATATGAACTCTTTTGGGCTTTTTTTTTTTTTTTTTTTTTTTTTTTTTTTTTTTTTTTTTTTTTTTTTTTTTTTTTTTTTTTTTTTTTTTTTTTTTTTTTTTTTTTTTTTTTAGTTTTTCTGTGTAACAGTCCTGGCTGTCCTGAAACTTGCTTTGTAGACCAGGCTGGCCTCTTTATCTTTTTTTCTTTTTTGAGCCTTGGCTAGCTTTTACCTAGCCCAGTTAGCTTTTAACTCTATTCACAGTGGTTTTAAAAAAGAACTTAAAGTTTTGATGAATTCTTATTAATTTTTCTTTGTGGATCATGCTCTAGTGTTGAAGCTAAGAAATTGAAAAATGCTGAATGTTTAATTGAGTGGTGTACATGTGTATGTGTGCATATATGCACACAAATTTACAGGCCCTTTTGCTAAGGAAGTTTTATCTAACTGAGGGTCACAGTTTGTTTTCCTTTGTAAATTTTATGGGTAAGTAAACTTTTATTTATTCCATCCTGTCCTGTTAAGATTTATTTCATTTTACTTTTGCTGTTGGAGATTGGATTTAGGGCCTTGTGCATTTTAGGCATAAACTCTACCAATAAGTTATAATCCCAGTGAGGAAGTAAAAATATACAAAAGAGATTAGAATTGGAGCTGTGGTGCATTTATACTGCAGATGCCGATGACACTTAATGCTGTTCCTGAGAGCAATTCCTGTGGGAGTACAAGTGCAGTGCAGTCCTGGTGTTCAGCATGACAGCATTGTACCTTAGAGACAACATCTAGGGACACACACAAAGGTGACAGATCCAGCACCTTCTTCAGTCACTCGGCCATCAATGAATGCACAGATAACCTACTCTTGGTGTAACACTAGACTTTATCATGCATGATACAGAGAACCTATGGACCACAGATAACAGAAGATGAAAGAAAACTTGTTGTATGAATTTTGGCTAACGCATAGAATATAAAAATATCTAAGATGTTATTTTAATATCCTTTGAAAAATGCATTTTTTGTGCTAAAAATAAAACAAGAAAGGATCACTTTACACAAGTATGGTATAATAGTTGTAGTGGTTTGAATAAGAATGGCCCCCCAGGCTCACAGGGAGAGGCACTATTAAAGGTGTGGCCTTGGTGGAGAAGTGTGTCACTGGGGGTGGGTGGGCACTGAGGGTTCAGATGCTCATCCCTGCAGTGTTACTCTCCCTTCCTGCAGATCCAGATGTGGAGCGATCAGCAACACTATGTCTGCCTGTGTGTCTATGCTTCCTTCCATGAGGAGAATGGACTGAACCTCCGAACTGAGCCACAATTAAAGGTTTTCCTTTCTAAGAGTTGTCCTGCTCATGGTGTCTCTTCACAACAACAGACACCCTAACTAAGGCAATAGCTAACTATTTTTCATGGTGAGATAAAACTAGGAAGGAAAATTTTACTTAAGTATGGCACACTAGTAAATAATTCTTACTTCTTTTGATTCCTTTGACTTGACTCGGTCCAAATCACCCAATCTCATTTTTATTAGATGCCCTGTAATTTCAGACATCCGCCGCTGATCTGAAGGTAAAAAAAAAAACTGAGCATTACTTTTCATGAAAATAATAGTTTTCATTTTTCTAGAAACACTGTAATCAACAAAAGTTTATGAAAATATCTTTTATTATTTATTTCAGGTACATATTTCTATATATCTGTGAAGAATTTAAAGTATCATGTAGCAAATGGGTAATATATAGACAGCTGTATTGTCTTTCAGATTCCTGGATGTGATGGTACAAGTCTGACCCCTATTGTGGTAATCTTTTGGGGGTGTTGAAACCATTAAGAGCTGGTGTATGGTGGTTACCTCACTGAGGCCACCAGTCCTAGGAGAGATCAATGAAATTACTTGTGTGAGCTTGTTTAATTCCTGTAAAGTCAGGCTTATGTGACTTCGTCCTCCTAAACATGCTCCCTATGAGGCCATTCACCATGGTGGGACTGTAGCCAGAAGGTTTTCATCAGAGTCAAGAAAATACTTACTGGTACTGCAAAACTGTAAGCTAAATAAACTTTTCTTTATAATATACTCAGCTTTGAGGTTTCTAAAATAAGAACACAAGGCTAAGACAGCCTCAAACATATTTAGTCATTTTTACTGTAAAAGGACTGTGTAGAGACAAGTCTAAGAAACCTCAGTCACAGATGTATAAATAACACACTGGATGCTCTAGTGTTGAAACCCTGCCTGGTGCCTATGAGAATGTGTACATGTGAGTCCTTAGTTTAAAACTTTAACACTATTCAGTATACTTTATAAAAGATAATTCTTGGGGCTTGAGTAATGGTTTAGTGGTTAAGAGCACAAACTCTTCTCCAAGAGGAGTCAAGTTTGGTTCCCAGCACCAATATCAAGCCCTTATCAAACAGCTCACAACTGCTTATAACTCTAGCCCCAGCAGATATGATGTCCTCTTCTGGCTTCTAATGGTTCCTGCATTCACCTGCACTTTCCACCCTCAAATATACACACAATAAAAACATTGTTACTTATATCTAACTTGTATATTACTCAGATAATAAAATTTACCATCTTCTCTTTGTGCATCTTGGTTGAATCTCAATGATCTGGTGGCATCCCATTTATTCTTCTGCATGCTCACACTATTGGAGAAATTAAACAAAAAGAGCCACTGATGCTGCTTTAAGACTGCATTTCCAACACAGACTCTGTCTCAAAACCAAAAACCAACCAACCAAAAACAAGGAATGGATTTCCTCTGGATCAAGGAATAAATACTCACATGAAAGGAGACACATCTCTAGAAGTTGACTACAAGAAAGAAGACAACATTAATGTCTACTTAGAGAGTATTTATTGGTTAGTGTTCTAATTAAATATTAAGAACAATTCACACTTATTGACTACAAACATTACACCAAGATCATCTAAAACTGTTATTTCATTAAAAGTTTGTGGCAACCGCTGGAGTGGTGGTGCCCACCTTCAATCCCAGCAGAGGCAGGCAGGGTTCCATGAGATGAAGGCTAGCCTGGCAAACAGTGAGTTTCAGGCCAGCCAGGGACATATGGTGAGATCCTATCTTAATATATAAATAAAAACAAATAAGCCTTGCAGCAACAAGGTCTATAATAGTGAAAGAAGCACTATATGACTTTCATAGTAAAACAGGTTCAGAAAAGTGAAGACACTTCTTCAAAGGAGAAAAAAAAAGACTTTGAATGTCTATCTGTTGACCTTGGGACCTTGAGCTTATGCAATCTTGAAGAATTAACCCATCCAATGGACATATGGGTCTAATATTAGAACTAGCCTTTTATACAGCTGTGGAACTCAGGGGTTCTCTTTAGTCACCTGCAGCTACTACTGTTCTGTCAGTTCTGGAATTTTATCTCTTCTATGGCAAACAAAAATAAAAGTGCATTTATAGATAAACACTAATTTTTAAAAGTCTATTTACTGTTTATAAATATGTACTACTGGTTAAAATTTAGGTTAAATCATACATGTAATGAAAAGTGTCAGTTAAAAGAAGCAATCTTACCAATTGTGCGCACAGTTCTATATGGATAGTGCACATGGAAGAACCTGTGTACATCCTATCTCTTTATACAAAGGATGGCATACTGAGATGCATTGTTCTGCACCTTCCAATGATGTATCTTCTTACATCATTAGCACCCCCCTATTAACTATTAATCTATTCGGATTTGTGTTGACAACATGTGCTTGTCTACTTCCTCAGTTACCTTCTCCAGAGCCTTTTCTTTCTTCTGAGAACAGGGGGAAGACAGCTGCTTTTTTGGTTGCTTAGCAAACTTCTTTGGCTTTTCCCTTTTCCCTGATAAAGAAAGGACAATATTAGAAATATGAGTTCCCATGCCCCACCAATGACACTGCTACATTTAAATAGAATGACACTTAACCAACAATTCTATTTTCAAGAGAAAAAAAAAGACCATGATGTCCACATAAAACTCAAATATATGAGCAAGTCAAACTGATAGGGGTTCATTTTAATCATATTTCTTCTTTGTACTTGGTAAAAACTGAAGAAAAAAATGAGGGCATAATAAAACCCACTGCATGCTAACTTAAAATGTCAGGGAAAGTTACATATTTATTTTTCCCAATCTAATTTGACAGTGGAATTGTCTTCTAACCCCAGTATTATACTTAACAAATTTCTATCACCTAAAAAAAATACAACTTGAGAATAAGGACAGAGACAGAGTATCAATGTGCAAAATAAATCCTGCTCAGGAAGGATGCAAGGCAGGAAAGATCTTGGGAAGCAGGGTTGGGATAGGCCAGTATCCAGAGTCTGTTCTGTCCAGGAGTGAAGTAGAATGTGGACATGGGAAAGAGACAGTGCTCTAGAAACAACGGGCAGAGACAAGAAAGATGCACTGGGTAACTCTCCCACAGCTCTTGGTGTATTACTCCCACAGTCTGCTCTGTCATTTTCCAAGGGAAACCTTGTCACTACTGTGCATGGGAAACCTATAAGATATGAATAACTAGAAGATACCACAATAAGAATCAGCAAAATTGATAATACAGATCAAGAGGTATAAATCTGCTAGAAGACATAATAACAGGATATATTATAAAGGTAATGGTGTGGACAAATAAGAATGGCAATTCCTTCTAAGTTAAGTGATATAAAAACAAAAAATTTATCAAAACTATCTGAAAATACTGGAAAATAACCAAAGTAGGCAAAGAGTTAGGCGATTTATACCAGAAAACTTGTTAGGGGGAAGACCTGTAAATTTAGGGTCCTTTAGCCTCAAGATACTTCCCACTGGGGAGAAACTAACCCTGACCAACACCAGGAAGAAAAGGACCTAGTCCAAAGCAATAAAGAAGCTGAAAATATAAAGGAATATGTGTATAATTCTGCCCAAATACTTAGCTGAACCTTAAATTTTGCAGTGTGAGAAACCCTATCCCCTAACAGGCTACGTATGCTTGTGAGACAGAGGAGTCTCTATGCCTTTGACTGAATTAGCCATCTCCAAACTCCACATATCTCAAGCTTCAGAGAGCTGGGTTAAAGTGCCAGAGGCCAGATTTGGATCCGGAAAAACAACTAAAAATCTACAGAGAACCTCTGAATCTGGAAACAATAAGCTGGTGAACCTTGATGTCTAATAAATTCTGCTCAGATTGTCTGGCTGTGACAGTTACAACTTGTCAGCTTGGCCATGGATCTAGAGGCACTTAGGACACACACCTCTGGCTGTGTGGCTGTGAGAGTATTTCTAAAGAGACCTCACTAAGAGGGGAGACCCACCCCAAATGTGGGCAGCACCACCCCAAGGACTAGTTAGTTTCTATTTAAGAGAAAAATGCTCTTTAATAAACACAAGATGTGACACAGAAAGCAGAAAGCTCAGGAGAACCTGAGAAATACACAGAAGAATCAGTGACTATACTCACAGAACATTGGAAATCACAAAACCAAGCCAGGTGGTGGTGGTGCACACCTTTAGTTCCAGCACTTGGAAGGCAGAGGCAGGTGGATCTCTGTTAGTTTGAAGGCAGCCTGGTCCACAGAGTGAGGTCCAGCACATTCAGGGCTACACAGAGAAAAACAGTGGACCTATGTATCCATGTTTTTTTCTATGTGTATTTTTAAAACCTGTAGTTTTAAAAAAGTCTACTTAAATTTTTGTCTGTATTGAAGATACAAACTTTAAAAAATCATTATTCCCTACACAACATAGCATAACAATTAGTCATGCTGTTTATAAGTAATCTAGAGATGACTTAAAAGTATATAGAAGGCCATATAGGTTAAATACAGATAGAATAATGTCACTTTATAAGGGACTTGAACATCTGAAAAATGTGTGTGGGTGTTTTGGAATCAATCTTCAATGAACATGGAAAAACAGTATTGATGCATATGATAACAGCAACAGGCAGAAAGGGAAAGTCACACAGAATTATACTATTTTAAGGTTCTTATATAAGTAATTACTCCTCATACTAATTAGCTTTAAGTAAAATATAATGGATTAAAGAGTGTGTTACAAACCTCAGAATAACCCAAAGCAAATAAATATAAAAAGCCAGTAAGATTATTAAAATGATGAACTAATATTATTTCCTTAGCACATAAAGAAAGTAGAAAAAACACAAGTAATAATAAACAAGTGTAAAGAGCCTGGGCTGGCGAGATGGCCCAGTGGGTACAAGTGTTTGCTGCTAAGCCTGAAGATGTGAGTCCCATATCCAGGATGCACATGGTGGGAGGAATGAACCAACTCCTACAAGCTGTCCTCAGACTGCCACACCTGGACTACGGCATTTACACCCATCAAAGTAAATGAATGTAAAAAAAGCAGCCAGCTATTGGTGCACACACCTTTAATCCAAGCACTTGGAAGGCAGAGGCAGGTGGATCTCTGAGTTCCAGGTCAGCCAGAGTGAGTTCCACAACAGCTATGGCTATTACAAAAAGAAACTCTGTCTCAGGGAAGAGAGAGGAAAAGATAGACAGACAGACAGATACATAGATGATGGATGGATGGAGGGAGAGAACCATTAATTAGAGTAAATACAACACAGTAAAATAGCAGACTATAACCTATAAATATCAATAAATAGAAACTAAAGTTCCAATTAAAGGTTGAGATTATGAAACTGGACTTAAGAAAGCAACTATTACTGGGTACAGTGACCCACATATTTACTTCTACCATTTGTGAGGCAGAAGCAGGAGGATCTCTGTGAGTTCAAGGATAGCCTGATCCATATATCAAGCTCCAGAACAGCCAGCCAAGACTACACAGAGAATCCCTGTTTGAAGAATCTCCCTCCTCTCCCTCTCCCTCTCCCTCTCCCTCTCTCTCTCTCTCTCTCTCTCTCACACACACACACACACACACACACACACACACACACACACACACACACGATGCAATTTATACAATATGCTGCCCCCTCCCAAGACAGGGTTTTTCTGTGTAGCCCTAGCAGTCCAGCTCTGTAGACCAGGCTGGCGTTGAACTCACAGAAATCTACCTGCCTCTGCCTTCCGAGCACTAGGATTAAGTTAAGCTTTTGTTTAAGTTAGAAAATGGAAGGAGGTGAAAAATAAAGTGACAGAAAATTTATGGTAAATTTAAAAGTAAATTCAAAGCGTAAATAAGACATGTAGATGTGTGTAGTCGCAACAGTGGGGAGAATGGGCAGCAGGACTGTGAGCTAAGGCCAGCTATCTACCTAGCAAGGGACTGTATTAAAAATAAAGGAATCTAGGAGTTGGAGAGACGGACGGCTCAGTGGTTAGGAGCACTGGACATTCTTCTAGGGGACCTAGGTCCAACTCCCAGCACCCACATGGCCGCTCACAACTGCCTGCAACATCAGTTCTAGGGGCTCCAACACCTTCTTCTGGCCTCCATGAACACCATACACATATAACCATACAGAAAATTTATAACCCGAGCACTGGGGAGGCTGAGGCAGGACTGCTTTAGGCTTGAGGCCACCCTGGACTACAAACTGAGTAAAGGTTATTACACAACAAGGTCTGATCTAAAATAGAAAAAACAAAACCAAACAGGCTGAGGAGGCAGCTGAGTTGGATGCTTGCTCAGCATGCACAGGAGGTAGAAAAGGAGGACCAGAGGTTCAAGGGGTTTGGCTACACAGTAAATTATAGCCAGCTGAGGATATATGGGACCCTGTCTCAAAACAAACAATCCCTCAGCCCCTTTGTGTGTGTGTGTGTGTGTGTTTGTGTGTGTGTGTGTGTGTGTAAAATAAAAATAAAAAATGACAAAACATGTGCAGAATATTGCAGTAGTGCTAAGGGCAACACAGTTTTAAATATATCAGTGTTTTTTTTTCTTTTCTTAAAGTAAAAAGAAACCAAGAATCTAGTTGGATATGAGAGTACACACTTATAACCCCAGCACTCCAGAGACAGAGGCAGGAGAACGGGAAGGTGAAGGCTACTCTGGGCTACAAGAGACCGTCTGAAAAAGCACCAACAATAAATGCCCTTCCCACCTCAATCACACCAATGAGCCAAGCTTCTACTTTAGGAAATTAAAAAACAAAACAAACCCAAAAAACCTCAAACATTTCTGGTAGTGATGACTTCCCTAAGAACATGCCTTTTGAAAAGAATAAGGCAATTCTACAAAAGAAGAAAAAACATGAGAAGAATATCTGCTACAGAGCCCCAGTTCCTACTTCAGGATATGGCAAGCAGATGCTGTAACCTTCTTCCATCTTGTTTGTTGCCTGCACTGCTGTCCTGTCAGCCCACAGAGGAAAAGCAAGCCTGACAGAAGGATTCTCCTTCAGGAGAAAGCAGCTCTGGAAGTACTTTGGCCCACAATGAGTGGGAACCATCCCAATGAACACATTTTGGGTATTTTAAAAAAATTAAAAAACAAAAACAAAATCAGCTCCAAGCAACCATAAAGAATGAAATCCAAGCTGAAGAGGTGGCTCAGAGGTTAAGAGCACTGACTGTTCTTCCAGTTCAATTCCCAGCAACTACATGGTGGCTCACAACCATCTATAGTGACATCTGGTACCCTCTTCTGTATACTGTATGCATAATAAATAATAAATCTTAAAAAAAAAGGGTTGGAGAGATGGCTCAGTGGTTAAAAGCACTGACTGTTCTTCCTGGAGGACCTGAATTCAATTCCCAGCATCCACATGGCAGCAACAACTGTCTGTAATTCCAAGATCTGACACCCTTACAGTTATACATGCAGGCAAAACACCAATTCACATTAAAAAAAAAAATGAAATCCTATGAGAGAAATGCCAAAACAAACTATAGGAAAATATCTGACACATAGATCTGGTTCTTAGACAAATTACTAACACCAAAACCAAAGAAAGACAGCATTAGATATCCTTCAGATACAAAAGAAAAAACAATTTATGTCAACAAATTAAGCAAAATGGATGCGATTTCTTCAATTATATGCATTATTAAAGCATATAAGAAATTGATAACCTGAGCAACATTACAACAAAAAAATAAAATACATAATTTAAAACCTTCTATGAGGAAATCTGCAATGTAGTATTATGGAAACAAGAGGTAAAGACTGAGGTTTCTGTTTAGTGGGAACCCTTGCTGAGCAGCCTGAGAGCCCTGTATTCAGTTCCCAGTTCCATCTGCTCTACATTAAAAAAAAAACATGAATACACTTTCTAATGTAGGAAGTTATGACTAATTTGATATCAAAACTCAAAAAAGAAAACTGAAGAGAACTGAAAATATCCAAGTAGGCACCAACAAAAATTTATCAGTAATATATTAGTAGGTCAAATAGTATAAAACATAAACACATCTCTTTAACAAATGGAGTTCACCCAGAAAAGCAATATAACACTTGAAAAGTCAACCAGTATTGTATTGACATAATGAAGGGGAAAAAATCCATATTATCGTTGATGTGGGATGTCTTTCTGTATGCTGTGAATATCATTTGTTAATAAAGAAACTGTTTCAACCTATGTGCCGACATCTTAGAAGTAGGTGGGAAATTCAAGCATAGATACTGGGAAAGGAAGGTGGAATCATGGGAGAGACATGATCCATCTGCCCATGGGAGAGACATGATCCATCTGCCCATGGGAGAGACATGATCCATCTGCCTAAGAAGCAAGATGTAAAGAAACAGGTAAGCCATGGGCTATGTGGCAGAACAGATTAATGGAAATGGGTTAAGATGCAAGAGCGAGATAGCAATATGCCTGAGCCAAGGAGCATGTAATTAATATAAGTGTTTGTGTATTTCTGGGGGACTGCAAGTCTGCAGGTTTGGATCATGGGCCGAACAGGCCAGAAACCTATTTAGATCTTAACAGTCAAAAAATTTTTTAAAAAAAGCAAAAAAGCATTTGATAAATTATAACGTCTATTTACTAAAAACCAAACAAAAATCTAGCAATGCAGAAGTCAAAATGAGCTTTCTCAACAGAGAAAAGCATTCATAGAAATCAATAATTAATGTTAAAATGTAGTGTCTAAAGACAGCAGGGGACTGGAGGGATGGCTCAGTGGTTAAGAGCACTGACGGTTCTTTCAGAGGACCTGAGTTGATTCCCAGCATCCACATGGCAGCTAACAACTGTCTGTAATTCCAAGATCTGACACCCTTACACAGTTATACATGCAGGCAAAACACCAATTCACATAAAGTAAAAAAATGTATATAAATTTTTTAAAAAAATACAGCAGGTCTAGAATACCTGGTACACTGAGAATCAAACTTGGGTCTTCTGGAAGAGCAAGGTGCTCAGTCATCTCCCAGCTATGCGTGCATGTGTGAGTACTATAGCACACATGCACATGCCCGGGTCAGAGGGACAACTTACATGAATGGGTTCTTGCTACCACGTGGGTTCCAGGTATTGGCTTGGCAGAAGTGCCTTTAAGCTACTTACTGAGCCATCAGGCCAGCCTGGGTTAGGGAATCTTCATGGCGCTTCCTTTCTGTGTTTATTTCTCAGGGTAACCTTATATGTAGACATGTAACTCCAACTACCCACGTCTAGCATCAGAAGATTCAGAATATTAACTCTCTGTTAGTAATGAGGGTCGACTTTAATGTAGAAGCCATTACTTTGTTTCTTGGCCACTTCTTCTTCATCACCGACTTCATCTTCAGTGACCTCAGATCCAGTGGTGTACTCCTCTTCTTCTGAAAATAATGACTGCTGTTTCTAAACACAGAGAAAGACACATCTATGACAATTCCACAATACTATGGCATGAAAAATTCCTAAGAACACATTTACCTCATTTCTTGGATGAGTCAAATGACATCTAATAAAATGGGACTGGCGAGATGGCTCAGCAGTTGTGAGTTGTGAGAACTTCTCTTCTGTAGGACACACGTTGGATTCCCAGTACCCACATCAGGTGCTCACAAACACCTAAAACCAGGGCTCCACAATGCCTCTGGTCCCCGAGGACACTCACATGCATGTGTGTGCACACACAAACAAACACACATACAGGTTAAAATAAATATTTTTAAAGTGGGCTAATAAAATGCTAGGCATGATAATATCAGCACTTGGGAGGTCAAGGCAGAAGTATGGTAGCTAGGTTATTCCATCCATGGAGAATATGTCTCAAAATAAACAAACAAATAAATAAACACAATTCACTTATACATGCTAGTGATGCCAGCACTGGGAAGGTGGAGAGAAAAGGATCAGGAATCCAGAGTTATCCTCAGTTACACAGCAAATCACCAGGCCAGCCAGAGCAACATCAAATTATCTGAGAAGCTAAATAGAATGAATCCTGACAAAAACTTACATTTTTCTTAATATCACCAATGTAATATAATCACATTTGTCTATTTGATTATTTACTATGTAGACATGTGTAGAGGTCGGGAGAAAACTTGCCGGAGTCGATTCTCTCTTCTGCCTTACGGGTCCTAGGGATTGAACTCTGCCGGGAAGTGCCCTAACTGCTAAACCATCTAACAAGTACCTAAATATGATTTTAATTTTAATCAGGGCCTGGAGAGAAGCCTCAGTGGTTAAGAACATTTTCTGCTCTGGGCTCTTGCAGAGGAGCACAGTTTGGTTTCCAGGGCTCAGGCCAGGTGGCTTCTAATCTCTGGTAGCCTTAGCTCCTGGGGTTCCCATACCCTCTTTTGGCCTCCAAGTGCACCCTGACACTGGTGATACACATACAGGGTTTTTTTTTTTAGGTCTTCTAACTAGAATCTTGCCTCAGTTCCCCAAATGGTGACGACAGGCCTGAGTCACCACATCAGGCTCCACCTTTTCTTAAAACTCTATGGCATTTTCTCAGTAAGTGCAAAACTGTAAAGGAGTACATGGGACATGATGACAAACATTTAACCAAAGTCTGTAAAACAAGATGCTAAGATTTTATTAGTAATTTAATATGGAAGCAAGAAACTGAACCCAATGGCTCACTTACCAACTGCAGAGTCCAGTTTTTCAATGACAAGAACTGAAAGGCAGAGGAACCCCAGGTTAACAGACCTGCATGGCTACAAGCACAATTCACTTTTGGATGTCTTTAAAGCCCCCTGCCCAGAATGGCTACCACCAAGAAAATAGATGACAACAGCAGCGAGGATGTAGGGAAAGCAGCCCTGATTTACTGCTAGCAGGGCTCACACTTGTGAAGCCACTGTGCACGACAGTCTGGCTCCTCAATGGACTGAGATGAGCACTGCCACATGACCCAGCAGCAGCACTTTTGTGTATACACCCACTAGACTTTAACTCACCATATTACAGAGATATTCACAAATTTATGCTTATTGTTGTATTATTCACAAAGCCAGGAAACAGATCAAGACTCGATGTCAACCAACAAATGAATGGATAAATAAAGAAAAAAAAAATGGTGTAGGCAGAATTTAATGGAACTATAAAAAATGAAAAGGTGACACCTGCAGGAAAATGGCTGCAACTGGAAATCACCATACTAAATGAAATACTTAAAAAGACAAACAAATATTCCCTGTTTTCTTGTAAAAGGAAAACCTAGGTTTCAAATTGTGTGTGTGTGTGTGTGTCTGTAGGTCACATAAATGGGCGTGTTTGTAGGTCACAAAGCTGGAAATGGCAACACTATGTTGAATGTGGAAAATCCGTCTTCCTGCGAGACTCCCTGCTTTCCGGCACCTAACTGACCCCGATTCTGTGCTTTCTGTTCCTGTATGAAATGGGGGAGCTCCCCTCTTGTCTACGGTTCCCCACCCCATCTCCTCACTGTCTCTCCTCGCTTTCTCTCCATTCTCTTTGCTCACTTTCTCTCCAGCCCTGCCCTCTATCCTTACACCTTTTTCTCTAACACGATTACCTCTGTTAGCTCTCTGTTTTTCTCCTGTCTCCCCCAAACTCTCGACTCCCCTCTCCTTCTGTCTCTCCCTGTCCCTCCTCCTCTCTCTCCACTCCTCAGTCATTTTTAGTTCAGCATGCCCCCCCATTCTGTGCTGTTGAGTGTTGAGAATGCATACCACCTGAAGGCACTCCTGTCTTTCAACTTCTGTCACTGGGAAATTGTTTTTGTTCTTAGAGCAGTGTACAGAATGACAATGGGTGCATCCCTCTTGCTCTCTCTTCAGTCTCTGCCCTCTCTACCTCCTCCTTCTGCCTGGCTCAGAAGGCATCTCTGAGAGACACCCTGCTTAGCTCCTATATGTAAGTCTTAAATAACTATACATCATCTACTATTTATGTAGTATTCTGGAGTCTTTCACTTTGTCAAGTAAATTTTGCATCAATCATCAAGGGCAATGAGTTAACAGATTCCCTGGGTCTTAGTAATAAAACTCAACTGAATCAAATGGAATCAAAGCACTTCTGGTCACCTTTAATTTTTTTTAATTTTAAAACTTTTAAAAAATGAAACACATCTTTGAATAAAATAAAAACTTCATACCAAAACTATTATAGAAAAGGAAGGAAACAAAATATGCACTTACATTTCCTTCATTTCTTAATTCATTATTTGTACATAACAGAAAGCCTGCAGATAAATTTCTTTTTCTAAAATTTTGAAAAAATTTGATCAATTATCAATTCTTTGAAGTCTAATAATATATTACTTATCACTTTTTACAGTTTTATTCACTCAGCATAGTATGTTATAACTAGATAATCAGTTCAATTTTAATTTAAATAGACTAGGTTCCTGTCAAAGACAAAATTTCATCAGTAGTTTTATAAATACATTAAATAGAAAAATTACTCACAGCATTGAGCTCCCCAGTTTTGGGACCCCATGGTGTATTTGGTTCCAGTAAAACGTCACATTCTAGGCCTTTTTCATCACAGGAGCCAACCCCAGGATCACTTGAATGAAAAGGACATTTTTTATAGAGAAATATTCAATATTTTACAAGTTACAGGAGGGCGGGAGAGAAGGCTCAGCACTTGCTTGTCTTGTAGACGGAGCTGGTTTGGTGCTCAGCACCAACACTGGACCTCATGGCCACCTGTCTCTCCAGTTCCGGGGACTGTGACACTGGCCCCCTAGGCACTGAACATACGGTGCTCTTGTATACATGCAGACCACCTTGTTATTACAGATGTTTGGGATAGCTTAAAAAATACAAGTTCTTACAAGTGGCCTCAGTACTGATCCTTAATACTACGAAACAGAATTTTAGTTTTTGACTTTTAGGATGTCACTTTAGTATTTACTTTTCCCCTTCTTTTTGAGACATGGTTTCTCTGTGTAGCCCTGGCTCTGTAGACCAGGCTGGTCTTGAACTCAGAGATCACCTGCCAAATGCTGGGATTAAAGGTTTTTGTGCACCAGTATGCCTGGAAACATTGAAGTTTTTAGTGTATAGTAATTAGTCTACCAGTTCATCCCATACGAGGCACACTGTTACACTAGGGAAACCTTATCTGCTAGACAGCAGATGGTAAAAGATTCCTGTGTTGGAACTGCTTTTCTAAAAGTCTGTTAGAGTCCTCTAGTCCAACTGATAGCCTGTTGCAGTTAGAAAAGTGATTACAGAAATGACTGAATTTAAGAGTTCAAAGATGAAAGATGATCTCAACTGTCAACTTTTCCCCTGTTTGTGTCAATATGGCACTGGGAATGATGTGAGGGAAGGGATTCAAAATTCTAAAAAATTGGGTTTAAAATCTGAACATTTTTAGTTACCAAGTTCTTTGTTAGTTTTTCCTCCCTTTGGATTTCCCATACTTTTCTATTTTATCTGCCAAATAAGTCTGTTCTTGATGTAAACCAAGCTAATTTCAGTGAAGCGTTCTCGTCTCCCCTTCCACCTCCGTGCTGGCCACTTTTATGTCCACTTAGCATGAGATAGTCACCTGAGAAGGGGGCCATGATGAGAAGATGCCTCCATAAGATCAGAGGCTACAGCCAAGCCTGTATAGGACATTTATTAATCAGTGACTGGCTGGGGTTGGGGTAGGGGATGAAGGTGAGGGGCAACCTCTGGGCTGCTGGTCCTGGGTTCTATAAGAAAGGATGTGAAAACTATGGAGAACATCCAATAAGCTGCATCCTCCATGGCCTCTGCATCAGCTCCTACCTCCAGGTTCCTCCAGTTTGAGTTTCTACCCTGACTTCCTTCAGTGATGGGCTACAATATGAAGGTTTAAGCCAAATAAATCCTTTCCTCCCCAACTTGTTTTTGGTCATAGTGTTTCATCACAGAAATAGAAACTCTAAGACATACCTCCTTCCCTGGCACACATACACTGCAATGCTGGATCAGGTGTTGTACTACCAAGCTATATCCTTCAGCCCTTCAGTGCAGCTCTCTGAAATAGTGACTATAAGAGGACAGTGACTATTGATATGGGGAAACACTTGGGGAGAGGGGTTCATAAAACGGAAACCACTGATGAAGCAAAAAACAGTATTCTTTTTCCTCACCTAACGGAATCTTTTAAGAAAGGCACAACAATGACATCTCTGTGCTTGTGTAGATCTTCCAGTATTCTAGTCATTGGACAAGACAGTAAGTCATCATTTTCTCCTTGATCATGAAGAATAACCATGTGGTCCCTCACTTTACAGCCCTGTCAGACATAAGAGACACTGTTAGAGGTAGGTTCACTATAAAAACAATCTTTTAAGAGATGCAGTGCTCAACCATAAATGGGACACCTATGTTAACATGCCACGAAAACACCAAAGCTCACACAACATCACAGAAAAAGACGGCTGTAAGACAGGAAGATGTGCTGTGATATGTTGTCTTCTGGGCATGGCCTGGGCTTTGCACTTAGAGCAAGCATGGCTGCCTGGCTGCAGTTCTGTGAATGAGATGGCTCCCAGAGGCTCATATGTCTGAATGCCATCAGGGAGTGGCAATACTTGGGAGGGATTAGGAATTGACTTTATTGGAGGAAGCCCACTGAGGGTGGGCTTTGAGGTCCTGTGTGTTCAATCCAGGCCTGGTGTGGCTGTCTCTCCTTCTGCTGTTTACAGATCCAGATGTAAAACTCTCAACTACTTCTCCAGCACCATGTCTACATGTGTGCCGCCATGCTCCTTGCCATAATCACAATGGACTAAAGCCCTGACACTGTGCAAACTCAATTAAAGGCTTTCCTGTGTAAGAGTTGCCATGGCTATGGAGTCTCTTCACAGTAATAGAACACAAACTAAGACACTGTGTAAGATCAAGCCAACCTACACTGATACAAATAGGAGAGATGAACGTACGCTCCACCCCTTGCTGAGGAGCTACCGGCAGCTGATAATTACTAGGGGATGGGGAATCATTCATCTTGGAATGTGGTCACTGGTAGCAGTGCTGTGCTCCAGTGGATGGCTACACATGTACATATGGGTAGCACTAACTGAACTTAGATGCTTATCAAAAAAGGAAAGAAAAAACATAAACTTTGAAGGACATGTTACAGACATATGTGCAGAGCCAGGGGGAAAAATGATTCATATGCTATTTCATTTTTGATTTTATAAATTCATTTGATGAATTTAATTCATTAAATTCTTAAAAATAAAAAACTTACAAATCATATTCATCTTTCACTCAAATCATATTTTATACCTTTTCCCTTAAAAAATACAGAAATGAAATTGAAACATAAATGGACATCTGAACAAATATCTGAGATGACTGTCATTCACATTAAAAAACACTGAGGCTAGAGATACGGCTGGGTGGTTAAGTCTCTTGTATAGGAACAGAGTTCAATTATCAACACTCACATCAAGTAGTTCACAATCATCTAGAATGTCAGCTCCAGGTGATCTAAAACCTGGCTTCTGTGAGTTCCTACATTCACATGTACATACCCAAACACACACACACACACACACACACACACACTCAAAAAATTAAATAAATCTTAAAAAGCAAAACAAAACACAAAACCATAGGGCAGAGAGATCCCTCAAGCCACTGCCTGATGTCCTGTCGTCAAAGTCCTGGAACCCATACATACGGTAGAAATAGCGAACCCACACCTCCAAGCTGTTTCTCTGATGTCCGCACATACTCTGTGGCATGTGTGTCTTCCCAAGTGTAATAATTTCAAAAATGGAAACAGACTACTTCAGTAGCCTTTCCTGCTTCCTTGCCTCTGTAATTGTCTCCTTTCTCTCAGTGGACAGCTCTCTGTCCTGGATTCCAGTGCTGGCAGTCGTCTCTTCTTTTCTCTGTCCTTTTGCCTCTTGTTGGTATATGCATAAACACTAGAGTGTAGTTCTGCTTCGTTCTCTTTAACATTATAGTTTTATAATTAAACCATGCTACTACATTTAACTGTAATATTTGCTTTAATGCATAGTATTCCACTGTATGACTATGTATCTTTCTACTAACTGATTGATTGATAAAGGGTTTTGCTATGCAGACCTGGCTGTCATGGAACTCAATATGCTGACTAGGCTAACCTCTCAAACTCAGAGATCCACCTGCTTCTGCCTGCAGAGTGCTGGGATCAAAGGTGTGACCCACCACACTTGGTTTACTTGTACACTCCTCCACTTAGGCGCCACAGAGCAGACACACATGGAGCTGTGGGTGATGAACTAATTCATCTGAACCAACCCTAGTGTTCACAGGTACATCATCCTCACATTGTGTATGATTCAATTTTCATGCATATTAGATCCTTTTCATCCTCTCATGAAATTTAAGATTTCAATGTTCAAAATATTAAAAAAAATAGTGATAATTAAGCTGGTAAGATTGCTCAGCAGGGAAAAGTACTTGCTGCAAAACCTGATGACCTGAGTGTGTCCCTGGGAGTCATGTGGTCGAAGGAGAGAAGTGAGCACTACACGACAAGTGTGCCATGGCAACACGCCCTCCCCCAAAATAAGTTTAGTAATTAAAAAATGTTAGTAATCAAGGAATTGAACCTATAGTAGTTTTCAGTTATAATACCAAGACATATGCAAGGATGTTCACTGTGATACTACAATAGCACCAATTTGCAAACAACTTAAATGTTCTTCATCAGGAATGATTAAGTACATTATAAGTCAACTAAAATGGCACAGAAGGAAGTTGCTGCATGAACAACGACAGGGGTGAGAGTACAGTTTAGAAGCAGAGAACTGGCCTAGCATGTGTGAGGCTCTAAGCTCAAGTCTCAGTACTGGCAACAAAAAAACAAACCAAGAAAGCCTTTAGGACTGGGGATGGCTCAGCTGATAGAATGGCATGTCCAGCACAAACAAAAACCCCTGATTTAACCCCCAGTATTATACAGACCAAGGGTGGTGGCTGAAGCCTGCAATTCCAGCACTCAGGACATTCAAGACCAGATATTCAACATCATTTTTGGCTACCTTAAAATTTTGAGGCAGCCTGGATACATGAGAATCTATCTTTAAACAAAAAATGGGATTCTATCTTGGCTCATATCTCAGGAGGAAGCTCTCTGCTCCATCAGAGGCCACACCAGCACCTAGATCAACAGAGGTTACACTCACACCCAGAATCCAGAGGACCCCTGACTAGACTAGAACTCCAATCTCCAATGCAGGCAGAAACCTCCTACTCAAACAGAGGCCACCCTAGTCATCAGAAGTCCAGACCCCAACTTGGGTGGAGCCTCTCTATTCAACTACAGACCACTCTGGAAAGAAATCCAGAGAAGAAACAGAAACCAAGGAATCACATCCGACAAAGACAAACTCAGAAATTGGCACCTAGATCTATGAATCACCCCACATCTAGATGCCTACATACCAGAATAAAAACACCATCAACAATATCCAGGGCAATGTGGCACCACCAGAGCTTAGCAATTCCACTAGAGCAAGCCCTGAAAATGCCCATAGAGCTGAAGCACAAAAAAAGGACTTTAAAATCAACTTTATAAAAATGATAGAGATCTTTAAAGAGGAAATGAATAAATCCCTTAAAGAAATAGAGAAAAAGATAATTTAAAAAATGGAAATGAATAAATCTCTTAAAGAATGTCAAGAAGGCCAAGAAAAACCAAACAGTTGAAGGAAATGAATAAAACTGTTCAAGACCTAAAAATAGAAATAAAAGCAATAAAGAAAAAACTGAGGGGGCTGGAGAGATGGTTCAGAGGTTAAGAGCACTGACTGTTCTTCCAGAGGTCCTGAGTTCAATTCCCACAACCATCTACAATGACATCTGGTACCCTCTTCTGTATACTGTATGCATAGTAAATAAGTCTTTAAAAAAAAAGGAAGAAAAAAAACCTGAGGGAATTCTAGAAATGAAAAACTAAGGTAAGAGAATAGGAGCTACAGGCACAACATCACCAATAGATTACAAGGAGTGGAAGACATAACCTCAGATGCTTAAGATACATTAAAAGAAATAGATATGTTGGTCAAAGAAAATGTTAAATCTAAAAAAAAAAAAAGAAAATTAAAAAATTCCCAGCACAACACAAAACATCTAGGAAACCTGGAATATTATGAAAAAAAAACAAAAAACGAAAAACCAAACCCAAACCTAAGAATAATAGGAATAGAAGAAAAAGATTCTCAGCTCAAAGGCCCAGAAAATATCTTTACCAAAATCATACAAGAAAAATTTTCTAACCAAAGAATATGCCTATAAAGGCACAAGAAGCTTATAAAATATCAAATAGATTGGACCAGAAAAAAGTTCCTTTGCCACATAATAACCTAAACATTAAGCACACAGAAGAAAGAAAGAATATTAAAAGCTGCAAAGGAAAAAGGCCAAGAAACATATAAAGGCAGACCTATTTGAATTCCCCCTAATTTCTCACCAAAGACTCGAAAAACCAGAAGGGCCTAATCAAATGTCTTGCAGATCCTACCACAGATGCCGGCCCAGATGACTATACCTAGCAAAATTTTCAATCACCACAGATGGAGAAAACAAGATATTACATTATAAAGTCAAATGTAAACAGTATCTATACACAAATCCAGCCCTATAGAACATACTAGAAGAAAAGTTCTAACCAAAGGAGATTAACTATACCCATAAAAATATAGGTAACAAGTAATCTTGTACCAGTAAAACTCTATGAAAGGAAACACACGCACATTCACGCACGCACACACACACATGCAGTAACCACTACCACAATAATAGAAATTAACAATCATTAGTATCTCTCAGTATCAATGAATTTGATTCTCCCAATAGAAAGGCACAGGTTAAGAGAATGGATACAAAAACAGGATCCATCCTTCTGCTACATTCAAGAAACACGTCTCAACATCAAAGATAAATATTACTTCAGAGTAAAGGGTTGAAAAAAGATCTTCCACGCAAATGAACCCAAGAAGCAAGCTGGTGAAGCTATGTTAATATCTAACAAAACAGACTTCAAATCAGAGTTAATCAAAAGCGATGGAGAAGGTCTGTCTCTTCATACTCATTACAGGAAAAAAATCATCAAGATGATTTTTCAGTTTTTTAAAAAATATATTTTACAGTGTTCTGCCTGCATGTATCCCTGCAGGCCAGAAGAAAGCATCAGATCTCATTACAGATGGTTGTGAGCCACCATGTGGTTGCTGGGAATCGAACTCAGGACCTCTGGAAGAACAGGCAGTGCTCTTAACCCCTGAGCCATCTCTCCAGCCCTGATTTTTCAGTTCTTAACATCTATGCCCCAAACACATGGGCACCCATGTTTGTAAAGAAAACTCTACTAAAGCTTAAATCACACACTTACCCTCATATATTGAGAGTGGGAAACTTCAATACTCCACTCTCACCAATGAACAGATCATCTGAACAAAAACTAAACAGAGAAATACTGGAGCTAATGTGTTATAAACCAAATGAACCTAACATATCTACGGAATATTTCACCCAAACATAAAAGAATCCATTTTTTTCTCAGTGCCTCATGGAACATTCTCCAAAATTGACCATATACTTGGTTTCAAAGCAAGTCTAACTAGATGCAAAAAAACTGAAATAACTCCCTGCATCCTATCAGACCACCATGGATTACAGCTGGATTTCAACAACAGCAAAAAGCTTACAAAATCATGGAAATTGAACAGCTCTCTATTGTATTATGTTTCTGGCCTGGACTTTCTGGCCTGGCCCCAAGGTTCTGACCCACACTCAGCCCTGCTTAGCTTCAAATAATCACACTTAGGCTTATATTATTTTTATGCTGATTGACCTAGGGCCCAGGCATATAACTTACTAACTCCTTCATTTGAACTCAACCCATCTTATTCAGCCACGGGGCTCAGTACCTTTTCTCAACAGCATTTCCTATGCAACTCCTGGCAGCTCTGGCAACTCTGTGGCATCTGTGTCTGTTCTTCCTGTACTCGGAGTTTTCTTAGCCTGGTAGCCCCGCCCACACGTCCTGTCTGCCTTCAGCCAATCAGCATTTTTATTAAACCCATAGGCGGGACAGTTATTACAATGTAACACATAATCCTACTATAGCTCTCTACTAATAATTACTGTGTGAAGGCAGAAATAAAGACTTCCAGAATTCAATGAAAATGAATGTGCAACATACCCAAACTTATGGGACACAAGGAAAGCATTGCTACAAGGAAGTTCATGGCACAAGTGCCTTCATGACAAAATTGAAGAGATCTTATACTAACAACTTAAAGCATATCTGAAAACTCTAGACCAAAAAGAAGCAAACTCATCTGAGGGGAGCAGATGGCAGGAAATAATCAAACTCAGGGCTGAAATCAATAAAGTAGAAACAAAGAGAACAATATAAAGAATCAATGAAACAAAGAGTTGGTTCTTTGAGAAAAATCAGCAAAACAGGCAAACCCTTATCCAAACTGAGTAAAAAACATAGAGAAAATATCCAATTAGTAAAGTCAGACGCTAAAAAGGGGCGTAACAGCAGACAGTAAGGAAATCCACAGAATCATTAGGTCATACTTCAAAAACTGTATTCCAAAAAATTGGAAAATCTAAAACAAATGGAGAATTTTTTTTGATAGGTACCACTTACCAAAGTTAAATCAAGATCAGATAAACAATTTAAATAAACCTATAGCACCTAAGGAAATAGAAGCAATCATTAAAAATCTCCTAACTAATTTAGTGCCACACAGTTTTAGTGCATAATTCTATCAAACTCTCAAAGAAGAGCTAATACCAATACTCTTCAAATTATTCCACAAAATATAAACAGAAGGAACATTGCCAAATTCATTTTGAGGCCACAGTTATCCTGATACACAAACCACACAAAGATTCAGTAAAGAAAGATTACAGACCAATTTCCCTCATGAACATTGATTAAAAAAATATTCAATAAAATACTACCAGACTCCAAAAAGATCATCCACCATAATCAGGTAGGCTTTATCCTAGAGATACAGGATGGCTGTATCTGTTGCACAGACAGAAAAATCCATCAATGTAATCCACCATATAAACAAAAGAAAACATTATCATCTTATTGGATGGTGAAAAAGCCTTCGGCAAAATCCAACACACCTTCATGATAAAGATCAGGGATTCAAGAGACATACCTAAATGTAATAAAGACAGGTTACAACAAGTCTACTGCCAACATCAAATTAAGTGGAGAGAAGCTCAGCAATTCCACTAAAATCACGAACAGACTGTCCACTCTCTCTATATCTAGTCCATATAATACTTGAAGGTATAGTTGGAACAATAAAACAACAACCTTCACAATAGCCACAAATAATATAAAAAATATTGGGGTAACTCTAACCAAGCAAGTGAAAAACTTGTATGACAATAACTTCAAGTCTTTGAAGAAAGAAATTGGTGAAGATAGCAAAAGATGGAAAGATCTTCCATGTTTATGAATTGGTAGGGTTAACATAGTAAAAATGGCCATCTTACTAAAATCTATAGATTTAACACAATCCTCATCAAGATCTCAACACAATTATTTACACACTTTGAAGGAACAATGTTCAACTTTATATGGAAAAACAAAAAAAAACTAGGAGAGCTAAAATAATTCTGTACAATAAGAGAACTTCTGGAGGTATCACCATCCATTATTTCTGGCTTAACTATGTGGTGATATATTGTGTATAAAATAGCTGGAGAGATGGTTCAGCAGTTAAGAGCACTGGCTGTTTTTCCAAAGGTCCTGAGTTCAATTTCCAGCAACCACATGGTGGCTCATAACTATCTGTAATGAGATTTGGAGTCCTCTTCTGGCCTTCATGCAGACAGAACAGTATATAAATAATAAATGCTGTATATCAAATAAAGATTGCCTGAAGATCACAGGGCAGAGTCAGCCAAAGAGTTAGCTGGGGAGGTCAGGCAGTGATGGCACACACTTTTAATCCTAGCACTTGAGAAGCAGAGGCTGAGATCTGTCTGAATCTCTGAGTTCAAGGTCACACTAGGCCACACAAGATTAATCCAGTCTAAGAGAAACACAAACAGGCACTGGTGACACACACTTTTAATCCTAGCACTAGGAAGGCTGAGACAGGAAATGATATAGCTGGGCAGAGAAAGGACTAAAGGCAGGAGGAGACAGAAGTTCAGCCTTCATGCTTCCCTCTCTTTCAGCCGAGGACTCAGAGCATCAGTCTAAGGATTCGTGGAGACAGGATCTTCCCCTTTTAGCCTGAGAATTCAGTAGTGGTGAGAAGTTTCTCTAGGAGCTTGTTCCTCTGTTTCTCTGATCTTTCAGCTTTATCCCTGTATCTGGCTCTGGAATTTTATTATAAGACCAATTAAGATTCCTGCAACACAACTACAGAGCTATAGAGATAAAAACTGAACGGTACTGACATAAAGACAGGTGGATCAATGGAATCAAACTGGAGACTCAGACACAAATTTACACATCTATAAACACTTGATTTTTGACAAGGAAGTCAGAAATACATAACAGAAAAAGAAAGCATCTTCAACTATTGGTGTTGGTCTAACTGGATGTCAGCATGTAGAAAATTGCAAATAGATCCATATCTATGACCCTGTGCAAAACTCAAGTCCAAGTGGATCAAAGACCTCAACATAAAAGCAGATATACTGAACTTAATAGAAGAGGAAGTAGGAAATAGTGTTCAATGCACTGGTATAGGAGACAACTTCCTGAACAGAATGCCAATCTTGAAAGCACTAAGAACAGGAATCAATAAAAGGGACCTCATGAAACTCAAAAGCTTCTGTAAGGCAAAGGATACTGTCAATATGACAAAACAGAAGCCTACAGAATGGGAAAAGATTTTCAACGACTCCACATCTGACAAAGGGCTAATATCCAAAATGCATAAGGAACTCAAAAACTAGACACCAACAAACCAAATAATTTAATCAAAAAATGCTGGGCAGTGGTGGCACACGCCTTTAATCACTGCACTTGGGAGGCAGAGGCAGGCCAGCCTGGTCTACAAAGTAAGTTCCAGGACAGCCAAGAAACCCTGCCTCAAAAAAATCAAAAAAGTGTGGGAAGGGCGCCAGAATTATAAGTAGATTATTCTCAACAGCAGGTGAGGTAGAAACCAAAATACAATGGAAACTTCCAGAAATCCATGAGGGTGACCCTAGCAAAGCCTCCTAGTAATGGGGATATGAAACCTGAACCAGCCATCTTCTATAACTAGGCAAAGTTTCTAGTGGAGGGATTGGGATACCAATTCAGTCACAAAACCTTCAACCTATAATTGGTCCTACCTGCAAGATGTACTGGGGTAAACATGGCACAAAACTTGTGGAAGTGACCAACCAATGACTGGTTTAACTTGAGATCCATGCCCAGAGAGAGAGAGTCCACACCTGATACTGCTTGGAGGTCGAGGAACCAGAGACTAGATAGCTCAGAGCAGGACAGAACCAAACACAAGTATCAACAACAAAAAGTCAATGAAATGATGCCTAATGATACTCTTGCTATATTCGTAGACCAGAACCTAGCATAATCATCACCAGAGAGGCTTCATCCAGCAACTGATGGAAGCATATACAGAGACTCAGAGCCAAACATTAGGCGGAGTTCTGGGAATTCTGTAGAAGAGGGTGAGGAAGGATTTTAGAAGCCAGAGGCAGACAGCACAAGAAAACAGCCCACAGAATCAACTAACCTGGGCTTCTGGGGGCCCAAGAGACTAAAGCAATAATCAGAGAGTATGAACGAGTCTGACCTATGTCCTCAGCACATATGTTATGCAGCTTGTCCTTATGAGTAAGTACAGCTTGAACTCATGAGACCTTTGTGGTATGAATTGTCTGATGCTTTGAATAAAGTTGGCTATTAGATGAGACCAGTCTGCTTCACTTCTAGGCTCCACTCTCTCAGGTAGAGTTACCGCTAGAGCAGTAAACATAAACTATCTTCTAAGGCTCAGGGAACTCATGAAGAGGAGACAGAAGAATCTAAGAGCTGGATGACAGTGAGGGAGGCACATGAAATCCTGAACTGTGGGTCTGATGTGGCCAGGGTACTCAAGAACTCACAACAGCTGTGGTTCCCTCATAGGGCTGGCACAAGACCAAAGTGTAGAAAATATTCAGTCATAGATGGGGAGGGGCTAATGGGACCTGTCCGTACCCAGAGGAGCTAAGCAGTTGAGGGCTGCTGGAGGAGAGGAGTCTTCAGTGATAGAGTCACCTTTGACTTATCTATGCCCTGGTAGACAGTTTAAAAACAAAGCCTATGTGAGTAAGTCTGCTTATATCCAGTGTGTCACACACAAAGACATGAAAGTGGGCTGGGAAGACAGGAGAGAGAGGAGAAGAGTGTGCAGGAGTGAGTGTAGTCAGACAGCATACAAAAGCAAACTGACAAAGTGATTAAATTAAAAAGGATCTGAAAGCAAACTGTTAACTGTTGCCACTTCTAAGAAACTGGAGAGAGGTGGGAAGAGGGATTTCTGTTTCTTCCTTATTTCTGTATGTACTCTGGATTTATTTTTTAATGTTGATGTAGTTAGACTTAAAAATAAAAAGATTTTACATAAAAATGTTAAGGGTGGCTAAACTATAACAGCAAATATTCAAACTATCTTTAGTTCCTCTGGCAGAAATGACTGGGGGGAGTTTGCAATACTAGGGAACCTGGAGGGGGACGGTGGGTAGGGATGATCAATACACACTGTATAGATACATGAAACTTTCAAAGTTCAGAACATCTTACCTTTGTGAGCTGAGTGGGATCAAATCGAAGAACCTTCTGGTTACAGCAGGGATAAACTCCAGTGCCCACAGTGTTCAGTGTGCTCACTGTGGTAGAATAAACCACTACCTCTGAGTGATACTGACAATGTGAGAATTCGGTACACAGAAAAGCCTGCATAAAAGAAATATACAAAAATCAAGAATTACTGCCATAATAAAATGTGTTTAAAAAATATTTTTCTGAATACCATATAAAAAAGGTCCATCTATAGAGAATCAAAGTAGATGAGCACTTGTCAGGATTCGAGGTAAGAAGACTTCGTGGAAGCAGATGGCACGAGGCTCTTTATGAGGTGATGGGAATGTACTAAAATTGGAGATTGTACAGTAAGGGGTACCAACGGTGGAAATTCTCTGAAAAAAATCTATGAATTATATAATAATGAATTTTATAGTATGCAATTATACTCCAAAGAAGTTTCTAAAAAGCAAAACCAAAAGTTCTTTACTAAAAAATTCAGATGAGTAAAAAGCTGATCTTAGTATATACACCTAATTTTAAAACTCCAGTGAAATATCAAATAATTTCTCCTCACTTGGTCATTCCTTATATTCTTGATACTTAGTATCGATATTAATGAAAACTGTGGCTTCACTTCAAGTCATTAAGCAAAATAACTTGCCATAGTATGGCTATAAAATGGGTTCCAAATCTACGTGTAAGTTCATTTAAAAAAAAATCAAAGGCAAAAACAAAATTTAACAACAATGACATATATCCAGACATATTAGCAAGACATGGAACAATTACCATGCTCAAACATGGCTAAAGGATACAAAATGACTCAGGAACTTTAGAAAATGGTAACTTAGATTATTATACTGCAGGTATAATTCTAAGTAATCACTTAAGAGACCTAAAACCCCATGTTTATAGGAAAATCCATCTGGGAATATTTATAGTAATTGTCTTCACAATGGCTCCAAACTAGAACCACTACAAATGTGTGTCAGCCAGTGAACAGTTAACACACTGTAATCATACAACACAAGGCTACTCAGTAATAAAAGGGGAAATGATTATAGGCAACAACATGTTCAAATTTCAAATTCATTCTGCTAGTGAGAAAATGTTCACTCAAGTAACTAAATATTGTATGAGTCTATCAGAAAAAAGGAGAAATTATAGATCAAACACATGGGGATTTGACAGTGACTGTCGACCATTAAGGAGGAGCTGATTTTAAAAAGAGCACAGGCAAATAATAATGAAAATGTTTACATGTGGATGGTGGTAACATCACTGTATCTATAAACCTCATAAGATGTTTGAGCAGTACTCTATAATAAGACAAACTTCAATAAACCTAGGATTAGCCCAGTGAGTTGGTCTTACGTATAATCTCACAATACAAATTCTGATGGTTTTGATTACCTGTTCTTCCTTCCCCCTAGTGAAAATCAAGAAAGAAAGGGCACTCAGATGAGATTTGATATAGAAAACCTTGGTTTATATAAGACTAATCTGGAATGACTGTGACTCTGTAAAAAGTCATCATATGTGCCTTCAAAAACTAACCTACTTGTGCTTTTGTTATAAATTTAAATTATTAAAACCATGAACAAGGCTGGAAATACAGCTCGGGGTCCAGATTGAGATCCAACTTTGGAGCCCTGGTACTGGAGTTCAGGGAGGGAACAAAACATTGTCTCTAAGAAGCACTAGGTGGTGGCGCTGCATACCTGTGCGCACCTGCAGTACCAACACCAGGGAGCTGACCCAAGGTTGTAAGCTCAGGCCAGTATAGGCTGCATGGTAACACTTTGTCTTGAAAACCAAGACAATAAAAGGCCCAATGATTCAGAATTTCTCCCAGTGGAGAAACAGTTTGGATGAAAATAAAAGCAATAAAGATTCTATATGTTTTACACTGAAAAATTAGATTAGATAACAAAGAATCTGTTGCTTTTCTGAAAATATGACAAGAATTGTTTCAGCAATAAACATGAGAAGAAAAGACAAAATGACAAAAAAGTAAAGGCAGATGCAAACAATGCATAACAGACCACTCTTTCCACCACAACTTTCTTTAAACGCTCACCTGGTAACACCGTGAACAAGTCAGCCAGTTGAGTGTTCCCCACAAGCGCCAATATACATCTCTCCAAGATTTTAATTCTTCAAAAAGACTGTTCAAATACTCATGTACATCCCAGGTTTTATCTCTAGAGAAAAAGCCTCAATTATTTTAGTGAGAAATACAATTTGTTTTAACTAAATGTCTTAACATTTGTGGCTTGTTTCCAAGAATACTCTCTACATGATAGTGTGGTATGGGCTACAATGAAAAATAGGTACCATTTTTTTTTATTCATTAGACAACAGAAGAAGGTATGAAAAGACTGAATACATATTTATTTTGTTGAGCTAAATATTATTAATTAAACACTTTGAACAAATCAGCAGTTAATAAACATGCAATGTTGGTTAAAAGAACCTTTATTTCATTTTTACTTTTAAAACATTGTTTATTGCTATGTAGGTGGTTGTGTGCCAGTGCATGTGCCATAGCATGCATGAGTGTGAGTGTATGTGTGTGTGTGTGTGTGTGCATGTGTATCACAGGACAATCTATGGCAGTCAGAAGTCAAATTGAGGTCACTAGGCTTGGTGATGAACATCTTTTTCCTGCCAAGCCACCTCATGAGTTTTGAGACCTTTATTTGAACAGTAAATGATGTAGGGTGTGCTATCATTGTTAGTGCTTCTCAATACTCCAATAATGTGATGGCTTAGTACATTATTTTTAAATAGTATTTTATACTTGAGCAATACAGTATTAAAGAACCAGGTCTTCATTATATATATTTTTTAACAACCAGTAAAGGCTTAAACCATATTTATTATAGCCTCATGTAACTGCGGCGTGAATGTGTTTGTTTATTTGAGACAGTTTTTTACTAGACAGCCCAGGATGGCCTGGGACATAGCTCAGTGGGCCTCAGAAACTGAGTTCCTACTGCCTGAGCCTCTGGAATGCTGGAATTACAGGAGAAGGCTACCACAGCCAGCTTCTTTCTAAGGCTCCATTTGAAACTTTAAAAACTTTTGCAATTTTTCTGTTTAGTTCGGCAAATAACAAAGTGTAAATATGTTATTACAAATCACACAGGCACACTGTCTTAAAAACTACTTAAAGACAATTTTTATTGAGCCTGTAGTGACCTTCCTGTATTGCCTTTTTCAAGGCTGGGATCATAGGCATGGAGACACCATGCCTGGCCTTAAACATAATTTGTTTATTTAAAAAATACTCTATTTTTTATTTTATGTATTTTGTTTGCATGTATGTCTGTGCACCAGATGTGTGCAGTGTCCACGGTGCTCCAGAACTAAAATTACAGAAGAATGTGAACTGCTATGTGGATGCTGGGTACTGAACTTGGGTCCTCTGGAAAAGCAGTCAGTTTTCTTAACTTCTGAGCCATCTCTGCAGCCGTCTTCACTTTTTAAGTTCTGGGATTACATATGTAGCCATACTTGGCTATGATTATAGTGTGTGTGTGTGCGCGCGCATGCGTGCACACATGCTTGTGTAGTGGATGTATGCTCTCCTGTGGTTATATGTGGTTATGGATTTTTAAAATTACTTTTTACGTGTGGTATCTGCATGTCTAAATACGTATATAAGGGTACACTTGGCCATGTGCATGCACATGGCAGCCAGAGGACATGATCAGGTCTCTTCTCCTATCACTCATCATCTAATTGTTCTGAGACAGGGAGCATCACTGTACCTGGAGCTCACTGTTCTGGCTGCATTGGCTCACCATAGAGCTTCAGGGATCCTCCAACCCAGTCTTTGTGTTATAAACATACACTGCTACATTCACCTTTTTATGAGGGTGCCAGGGATCCAAACTCAGGTTCTCATGCTTGTGCATCAAGCACTTTATGCTCTGAAACATCTCTCCATCCCATTTACACATTTTAATACAGAAAAAGAGCCATCCAGAAACAACAGTTAATATTTTAGCAAATATGTTCTTTAAAATGGGATATATATATATGTATATATGTGTATATATATATATTTTTTCATTCATCCTAGCCTGGTCTTGAACACTATGTAGCCCAGGATGACTCTTGATTTTCTGTAACCATCTTGAGTTCTGAAGTTACAGGTATGAGCCTGAAGTTTGCAGTACTGAGGATCAAACCTAGGACTTGATTATGTATGCTAAGAAAGCATTCTACCAGCTGAACTCTGTCCCCAGCCTTTTAGCTTTATGTACTACATGTATTAAAAGTATAATTAACAACTTTCTAAGTAAATTTATATTCTTCTATAAGAACATTTCCCCCTCCCTCATTTTATTTCTTTCAGGTATGTTAGGGATCAAACTTAGCGCCTTGTACATGCTAGTCAAACACTCTTCTGTGAGCCACATCCTTAGTTCTTGGTTTTTCTACAGTACTTTCTTTCTTCTTCGTGTGTATGTGAGGGGTGGTGTGTATGAGTCAGAGGACAGCTTTGGGAAGTCCTATCTCCTATCTCCGATTACACAGGTTCTGGGAACCAAACTCAGGTCATCGGGCTCCTTAGAAAAGTCCTTTACTAGCTAAGCCATCTCACCAGCCCTGGCTCTTTTATATTTTAAAATTACAATTAAAAATTTCAATTACATTTATTTATTTATTATGAGTGCCAGTAGAGGTCAGAGGACATCTTAGGAAGTAAGTTGTAAGGGACTGAGGCAAGGACCTTAACCCTCTGAGCCATCTCATTAGCCCCAGTCAAAAGTTTATTTTAACCTTAAAAAATTATTTTCTGTATAGTTTTTTGCCTACATGCATGTGTACCATGTGCATGTCTGGTAGGCCAGAGTAGGTCTTCAAATCTACTTGAGCTGGAGTTATAGTTGGTTGTGAGCCGCCATGTGTCTGCTGAGAACTGGACCTGGGTTGTCTGGAAGAGTATCTAGTAATCTTAACTGCTGAGCCATCAAGAGTTTTTTGAAGCTAGATCTCCACATGTAGCTCAAGCTGATCTCAAATCTGCTACACAGTTCCGGCCAACAGCAAACTCCCCATCCTCTGGCTCTGCTGACAGGAACAGCACTATACCCAGCTTGAAAAATTATCCTTGAAAGGTATTTGTTAAGAAGTGATTTGAGTGGCTGCAGTTATGGCTCGGCAATTAAGAATGTAAACTATTCTTGGCGAGGACTCAAGTTTGATCCTCAGTACTCACGTTAGACAGATAACTACCACCTACAATGCCAGCGCCAGGGGATCTGATGCCTCTGGCCTTCCAAGACACCCACACTCACATGCACACATGCCCCCCAATTCAGATAATTAAATATAGCCAAATTAAATATATATTTTTTAAAAAAATGATTTGCTACATTTTATATAGCATTATATATATATATTTTATTTTAATCTTTAAAAAATTATTTTGTGGTTCTTTGCCTACACACATATTGGTGCACCATGTGCATATACTCCTATATGGCTGTATTTTAGCTTGTTCAGTCATCTGGATATCTTCGAAGGAGGGGGAAGCTAGTTAATATACTTAATATGGCAATGGATGAGCTTGTTAAATGCTTTCATAGACTCAATAATATCTTTTCGTAAAAATTCCTAGCAATAGAATGTTACCAAAGAACATACTCATCTTCAAAGTTTCTGTTCTTCTGAGACAGTTCACCAACTCAGAATAAAATCTTGTGTTAAATATAATCACGAATATGTATTATATGTTAATGAAGTATGACAAAGTATGAAGAATAGATAAACTCCAACTTTAGTTTTTTTCATTCATCAAGAATCAATTGAAAATAAATTTAGTTCTCTTGTAAAATTTAATATAACACTTATATAGATAGCAAAAATGTTAATGCTAAATCACTTTAATGGCACTGACTATAATCTTTTACAACTAATATATAATAATTTGTAACACTTTGAAGTTTTAGGATATTATGAACTTCACCCAGTAAATACAAGGTAGCTTTTACAACAGCTTTGTTTTGAAGTAGCGTTTTTCTAAGTCAAAGTTAGCCTACATTCAGGTGTTGTCCTAGATCTTATAGTAGTGGTTACACAGGATGTGTACAGTGGTGCCAGTGTGTTGTTTTGACACTGGGAGCTGAGGTGCAAGGACATTGTAGTTCAAAGTTAGTTTAGACTACACGGCAAGCAAGACTTTGTCTTAATAAACCATAAAATTAAGTTATATTTTTATACGTACTCTTGAAATTAACACACAAAAACATCTGCTATCTTCACCGCACCTTATGTGGACGTAGATAATATTTCCATGCCGATCCACATTGATTTTTCCAGGGATGCAAGGAATTCTTCTTTCTGTCTCTCTGGTTAAAAGTTTCTTACACAAACAGCATCTATAACAAGAAGGAAATGTCAAAAACATCCGAGAAAAGAATTTAATATAATAAATTAAATAATACAGGTATATAGTATACTAAGAAAAACATATTACCTATATAATGTTGCTGCATTGTTTCGAGAATCTGGATTGAAGTACTCAGGATCAAACAGTCTTTCAATCTTCTTACAAAAAAGTTTACTATTAAAAACAAATGGCCAATAAATTAAATGTCTTTATTTAGTATCTTAAAGTTAGTGGTCTGTTTTCACTCCCTCCCTTTTAAATTATGTGTCTGTGTCTGTAGTGGGGATGTGCATTTAGGTGCAAGTGCCCATGGAGGGCATCACATTCCCTGGAGGTGCTGGACATGGGTGCTGGAAACTGAACTCAGGTCCTCTGCAAGAGCAGTATGTGCTCTCTGTGCTCTTCAACACTGAAGTCTCTCTCTGGTCCTTCCATTTTATTTTTTAAAAGGGAATCTCTAACTGAATTTAGAGGTTGTCATTTGGTTAGACTGCCTTGGCCAGTGAGCCCTAGGGATCCTTCTGTGTCTACTCCTCCACTACAAAGGGTTACAGATGTTGTTAAGCCTCTGGGTCCTGGGAATTTTCATACATACCTATACCTAGCAATCATTTTATGTACTAAGCTACCTTCCCAGCCCAAAAGTTGGTTTATAGTGATAAAAATAAGTGTTGTCCTTACATATGTAGAAAACAAGATTAACACTTTTCTAGGGAGGTTCTTTTTGGGTATTTGCATCTTTGCTATTCTAAGTAAATAAATATATTTCTGATCAAGATTCTCTTTCTTATTACATAATTATTTATTTTTGGCATGTGTGTCTGTGTACACACTCATGCGCCATGGTTGGTGCATGGAGATGAGGGAACAGTTTTTGGAAGTCAGTTCTTTCTGTCCACCACGTAGGTCCTGAGGACTAAATTCAGGCCATCAATCGTGGAAATAAGTGCATTTAACCACTGAGCAATTTTTTTTTAAGGCAGGGTTTTTTGTAGCCTCAGACTCACTTTGCAGCTGAAACTGATTTTTATACCCTGCTTCACTTCCTTCTCTACCTCAAATGCTATTCTAGGCTCATGTGTCATGATACTCAGTTTTTGCTCTCATTTTGTGTTGTTTTTCTGAAATAGGTTTCACTATGTAGATCAGACTTGGCACGATCCTCCTGCATTAGCCTATTAAGTGCTAAAGTTATAGAAATATGCTACCATATCTGCCAATAATATATTTTTTCCAGGAAAGAAGCAGATATCTGCCTTTCCTTCAGTCCTTAAGTTACTGGAATATTCAAGATTAAAAATCTGAGACTTTAACAACCCAAGACTATCAATAACTAGCCATATGATTTTTAATAACCTGCTCTTTTGAACTTTGCTTTCTCGTCTGTAACACACAGCTACTGAGGCCAGCAAGGTGCTGAGAGGGTAAAAGCAGAGGAAGGAAAGAACAGACTCCAAGGTTATTCTCTGACCTTCACCGGTGAAGAGCCAGGTGCTCCACCCACTCTAATGGTAAATCAAACAAAAATAAATAAATAAATAACTGATGCTATTAACTACAAGCTCACAAGGCTTATGAGGATCAAATTATGTTTTTAAATAATGCCAGATACATTGTTAGGAAATAAATGTTAAGTATTTATTAAGCATAATATAACTGAACTTGAAGTCTCCCATGTATGTCTTTCCTACCATTTCCTTAACGTACTATTTGTTGGTCATAAAGGCCAAATCTGATTTTTGGATTCCATTCCCATTTTCAGGTACATTGTTCTAGGTAATTTCCTTATATGTCGTTCCCCTTAAGGGCTGAATTCTTGGATCATCCTCTTCATTATCAATTCCTCTTTCTTTTAATGGATCATCCTGATTAGCACAGAAAAAAAACCTAGTATCACCTTAAAAACATCCTCTCCTGAGTTCATCTAAGCAACAAACTTCTGCTATGTGACCTTTCTTTAAGCAACCATTCAGAGCAAACATCTAGAAAACTTTCTAAATCCAGTGGGCCCCATTTCTGTCTTCTTCTACACAAAAGCAGTGGTCCACGCACTCCTGTCAATCACTTCCCTTTCAAAACTTCCTTGGTTTTACCTTTCTTTTTACTCCACTGGCCTTTTTCAGTGCCTTAACCGTGACTTCTCTGTCAAGCCTTTAAGTAATAGGTAGCCTTTGTTAATACTCTCAAGCTAACAGCAAATAAATCAGAATAGTATTTATAATAGCAATGAGAAAGTAAATACTTAAGAATAAGCAGAAAGTTATACTGTGTTGCAAACCATAAGATTCAGTATTACTAAATGCTAAAATCACACACACACACACACCCTAACCCTAACCTTTAAAAAAATCTTTTAAAAAAAGACTCTAAAATCATCCCAAACAGATCTCCAGGTTCAGTATTAACTCCAATTCCAATTGGTTTGTATGTGTGTGAAAAAAGAAAAATCTGTAGGGCAATGTAAGGAATCCAAAATGGCTAGGTGGCAATCTTAAAGGTCTAGCTGGAGAATTTAGGTTACTAAATACCAAATTATAACACTGACTTAATTTAGACTCAGTCCTACTTATGTTGGAGAGGTGGCTCAGGAATTTAGAATGTAGATACTCTTCTTACAAAGGACCCAAGTTTGGTTCCTAACATACATTCTGGGCAGCTTACAACAGCCATGTCTCTGGCTCCAGAGGACCCAATGCCCCTGATTTCCACAGGCACCTGTACTCATGGGCACCCTACTATGCACACAATCAGAACTAAAAAAATATAACTTTTTAGAGTCAGTGCTACTGAGTGAAGACTGGGTAAGTTAATACATTATGACTGAAATGAACACAGAAACAGATCCTGTCAGTCACCTGATTGGAATGGCAATGCAGTGTTGTGGGAAATGTGCTGCGTTTTTTTCTTTTCTGATTCTTCTGTTTGTTTTTGTTTTTGTCTTTGCTGTAGGCTCTCACTATGTAGTCCAGGCTGGCCCGGATTTTACAGTTTAGCTCAGACAAACCTAAAAACTCAGGATAATCCTACTGCTTCAGCCCCCTGATGCTGGGATTAACTCAAGAAAGATCTTTTAAATATATGATACTCCATCAACTACAACTATCTGACCTCCTACTTCATACTATACAAAACAATGAATTTAGAGTGAAGAGTAGAAAGAACAGAGATGTCGGCATTACTGTAGGGAGGCAAAGACTTCCTGAACATGAACAGTAAATGCAAACTGGCCTTTGCTAGGAAGCCCATCTGGCTTGCTGTTCCATCTGTTCTGAACTGTTAACAAACCCCGACCTCTGACCCACATTCTGGAGAACAGACCTGATAGTCACCTGCCATCCACCCAGATACCTGACAAGTACAGTAATTCTGTAAGACCTAAGCTGCCTCTTGGTTTACCTTACCAGATCCTCCTCCCAATCCTTCCTTTCACAGTAATGCCATTTCCATCCATTTAAATTTTCAAGTTGAGAACTTAGTAGCTATCCCCTTCACAAATGTGTCAAATCTTTTGAATTCCATATATTGACCTCATGAGCATCTTCAGCGCATGCACCCTAAGCAAGCCCGTCTGCTTCCCACCCAGCTATCACTCTAACCTCTTAGCGTGTGTCCTTGCTTCTTATACTCTGATATTACCCACACAGGAACCCAAATTGCTTAAAAACACATCTTTAAAAACTCTGATTCTGTCTAAAGCTAAAATAAGGTCTGTTCTCCTTGCTCTGACTTCTATGGCCCCTGCTGGTCTCCTATCATACCACTCTGCCCCCTTAAAACAAAGCCTTAATCTTAACATATGTTCATTATACAAAATGATTACTCGGTTTTGGGTATTTTCAGCAGTAAGGGTATCTACCACCAACCCAAAGTACTTGAGTTTGGCCCCTAGAACTCATATTGTGAAAGAAGAAAACTGCTTCTGGGAAGTGATCCTCTGACCTTCATATATGCTGTGGTACCCACATGCACATCCACACACACAAAATAAAATTAAGTGTAGAAAAATTTTAAATCGTTAAAATTTACTGTAAGCTATATTGGCTTTTTAGTTAATGTAAAACAGGAATATATTTTACATAAATTTAAAAATATAATTTCACTAAAATTAACTGGAAATACACTTAACAAAATATATTAGGTTTAAAACTAAAGTTTAAAGCATTACCTCCTAAACTTATCTTTTTTGTCTCTTAAGTCATCAATTTCACTGTGTGTGAACAGATCAGCTATGCGTGTAAGGAGGTTTGCATTGATACAGTTCATGTTGCATGGAGCAGCGACTATGGCATTCATATTTCTGTGGCAATACTGAATACACTGTTCAACCTAAAAAACAAAGAATAGAAAATAAATATTGAAAATAGTAATACAAATAATATTGTCAAAATAATTTCAAACACAAAATTCATGAAAAGTCAAATCCACATATATACCACCAGTAACTGGTTTTGCCAACTGTGCTGATCTGCCTGTTAAATAGGCAGAATTTATAAATACACATAGCTAAATTGTTTCCAATTCCTTTTATTTAAAACAATAATGTATTTTAAGTGGCTGTAGCAGGTATAAATTTTTTTAAAAAGATATTTATTTTTACTTTATATGAATTTGTGTTTTGCCTGCATGTATAACTGTGTAAGGGTGTCGGATCTTGGAATTACAAACAATTGTTAGCTGCCATAAAGATGCTTGGAATTGAACTTAGGACCTCTGGAAGAACAGTCAGTGCTCTTAACTCCAGTTCACAGGTATAAATCTTAATCTGTACACTATACTGCATATTCAAATGACTTTTCATGGCTATACTTAGTTACTAAGTTATCTCCATGCCTCTAGGGAAGAGAAATAAAATTTCAGTCATTTAAGCATTTTTTCAGTCTGTCTTATTTGCTCTCTTCTAATCTGATTAGTGTAAAAAAAGGGTACTTTTACAGTTTTCCCAACACTGTTCTGATAGTATAAAAGTAATCTTTCAGGGCTTATATTTCAAAACTCAAAGCTTAAGGACTCTTTTTTGTTTGTTTGTTTTTGTAATCCTTGCTTGAAGCTATTAAAACCATCTGGTGAGGAGTATAAAGACAACAGAACCAAGTAAACTCCAAACAAACTAATGAGTCCATCTACACACAGCAAAGTAGTACTCTGCTCTATATGGTTTTATCAGGAGCAAACCCAAATATTTATTTAAGCAATAGCTACAAAATGTCAACAATGGAGCCAGGTGGTGGTGGTACACGCCTTCAATCCCAGCACCTGAGTGGCAGAAGCAGGTGGATCTCTGAGAGTTTGAAGCCAGTCTGGTCTATACAGTGAGTTCCAGAGAAACTATGTTTCAGAAAAACAAAAACAAAAACAAAACAAACAAACAAAAAATGTCAACTATGGAAACATATGAAACCAGTTCAATAATTATAATATACAGATTTTTCACAAAAGAGAAAAAACATTTTTTTTTAGTTTTGTGAGATCAAGCCTTACCATGCATCTCAGGCTGGTCCAGATATTTATTAAGAAAAATAAATGTACTTAATATTATAGCTTGAAATAGATTTTATATATTATAGTTTTATATTTAATAGGCTGTTCTTAAGCAATGAACTATGAAGTAAACTATATTGTTTAGTATCTGGACATTCAGTTTTTGTTCACTGAACTATAAAGACACATAGAATAAAACATTCTATGTACCTAAAGAAATCATTTAAATAGTGAACAATATAGCCTAATTAATTTTCCTTTTGATAGTGATAGAACAACAATCTTTTGGAATAACGTTTATTCTATTTAGTCTCAAATTATACAACTGATCCAATTGTAAGACTTAACATACTAATGATATCCAGCAGTCTCAACCCCTTCTCAATAGAACAAACTATTGTTACAATTTCTATACATTCAAAAGGGGGAAAGCATTGAGTCAATAAAGGGGCTTAGATTTTAAAAATGAATACTTACTAATGAATCCATCTTCAAGAACTCTGAAGAAATAAGAATTGAAATGACATTTCCTGGTTCTAATAAAAAGAAAAAATTGAAATTTCCTTTTGATTTTTAAACTCAATTTTCTCTTTTCATCTTAAAAGAGGATGTTACTTTAATTAAAAAAATGATACACCATTACTTAAATAAAAAATTGATACACCATTACTTATATCACTTAGCTTGAATAAATAAAGAAAATTTAATGTTAAATCAAGGTATAGAGAAATATGGTAAACTGTCCTTGAATTAGATTCATGTTAAGTACAAAGACTAGCTAAAGATAAGGACATTCAAAAGTCAGTGACAGAAGTTACACAATGATTGACAGGAGCATAAACTAGGGAGTTATTTTAAAAAGGCGGTCAATGCTGGCAAATAACAACTGACAAAATGTTACAGTTCCACACTACTGCCACACTATGTGGTTCTCCAGGCAGAGGCTGGAAAAAGAGGTGCTGACTCACACTACAATTTCAGTAAGTCTGTCATATCTATAAAATATACTTAAAAAAACAGCCATTTTCCACCATTCTGGTAATCATCATTCTAAATCCTTCTTAGACTAAGCAATAGGTAAATAACTCCAATCTTTCCAAAAAATAGCTCTAGTTAAAGGTTCTCAAGCTGGTGGAAAAATTTCTTGAGAAATTGTAACTGAGGACACACCATCCAATTTAAAAACTAGTGGCTTAATTTTAAGCATCTTCATAATTTTCTTTGTTAGAATAAGGTCTGCTTCTAAAAGAAAGTTTTATTTATAGCAGTGACATAAGCCAGAGATAAACAGAATAAGCAGTTTTTCCTTTATCTCTTTCAGTCTTACTATATGTATGTGAATATGCTGAAGTAAACAAATTTCCATTACCTATATATTTTTTAAACTCTCAAATTTTCTCACAGTCGGTTATTACTCACCACAAAAAAGGTGTGTGTACATATATAAACACGTGTGAATATATACATGCACATATATTCATAACTAAATAATCTGAAATCTGGTCTCTGGCTTGAATTTTTTAAGACATTTAAAATTTTAAAAAGATTTATTATATGTATACATATGTGTGTATATATATGTATATACATGTGTTTTATATATATATATATATATGTATATATATATATATATATATGGGTGTTTTGCCTGCATGCTTGTCTGCACCACATGCATGCAGTATCTGAGGACAGAAAAGGGCAAAGGATCTTCTTAAACTGGAGTTACAGATGGTTATGAGCCACCATACCAGTGCTAGGAATCTAACCTAGTCCTCTGGAAGACCAGATGACCCTCTTAATCACTGAGCCTTAGCTTAATCTCTCCAGCCCTAGCTCAAAATTTTAATTTAACAATTTCAGAATTTGAATTTTTATTTAAAACATTTTTATTTAGAAATCTTTTCCATTTAATTGGTTACTGTATCATAAATTTTAAACTTCAGAAATCTTCTTAATACTGTAAGCATATGTTAGTAGGAGTTTTTTGTTTGCTCCCAGTGCTAAAGATTGAATCCAAATCCTCATGAGTGCTGGGTGAACACTCTAACACTGAACCATACTCCCAACCTCTAACTATGTGTTTGAAAATATTCTGATATTGCTATTCTAGTACAGAGATTTTTATTATTTCTTATTCTCATAAATGCCCATTGAAAGATAACTTATTAGTTATGACTTTTCAAATAATATTTTAACATTAAAATAATGGGTTTCATTGTGGCATTTTCATACATACATGTTCCTTAGCAGTTATCTTATTATCATTAAGAATACTGGTTCTAAAATTTTCAGTCTCAGAACTCTTTTACAATCCTAAAAACTGAGAATCCTCAACAGATTTTGTTTATGTGGGTCATATGTCAGTATTTACCATATTAGAAATAATGTAAGCAGAGAAATTTTTAGAAGTCAGTTTTAAAATACAATAATCCTATTACATCTAAACATACTTTTTGAAAAATATCTTCAAATGGAAAAAAAATAGTGAGTGGCACTGATTGACATTTTCTGTAATCCTCTTCAATGTCTAACTTAACTCACTGTAGAATCCTCATATCTGTTTCTTTCTTCCTTCTGAGACACAATCTCATTCTGTAGCCCAGGCTGGTCTTCAAATCATAGCAATACTCTTGCCTCAGCTTCCCAAAGTGCTGGAATTACAAGCATGAGCCATCATGCCTGGCTTTACATCAGTTCTGCATTCGATTTATGGGTAGGCTGCTTTTGTTAAGCTAAAACTTGACAAATAATATTTTCTTGAGGGCTGAGTAAAACAGACTTTGTAATCTTATCAATAAACTTCTACTCTGTCCAATGATTTCATCTTTCACTGTGCGTGTATCACTAACCCATTATAGATTTTTGTTTTGACACTGCACAATGCTCATTTGGAAAAATCTAGCTCACTGAGTTTATGCATGCTCTAAATATTCAGACAACTCATTGTAAAGAGGTATTTAAAAGTTGCATTTGTTAGTAAGACCAATAGAATTCCAAAAGAAAAGTTTTGTAAGTGGAGAAGCTTTCAGTCACAGGGAAATTTCCCCAAACCCTAATTCTTACTCGACAACTTGGGTTTTATCAATAACACATACTATCAACCATTTTCCTTTATACGACTAGCTCGTTTACAAAAAGAAAAAAAAAATGTGTCAAGTACCTGTCTGAATAATTCTAACTTCTCTAAGTTGTTTTCTCAAGTAAACATGTTACTTGTTTGGAGTTAGCTTCACTCCAGACAGCCGGACACTGCGCATCCCAAGTGCTGAGGACTACTATCAGAGACCAGAAAAGGATGTGTACCTGAGGGTTGAGATCTAATAGTCATTTTTACTGCTTTATCAAGAACAAGTAAGCCTACACTTTTTTCCCTTTCCTTAAATATGAGTGTATGGCATTGGAGAAAGCAATGATACAGTTTGCTGTGTCTGCTTTGATTTGGGTTATAAAGCTCAACAATCTGCCTTTTCTCATTATGGATGAACCTTGACATACAGAAAAAGCATGGTATTGTCATGTAAACTTTGTTACCTTTGTAGCCTTTTAAAGAGTCTCCAAGACCCTTCCTAGATAAATATCAGTTTCTGTAATATGAGCGTAAATATCAAGATTCAACTAAACTTCTACATCTCAGTTTGGACCTGAAACAGCTATCACATGACATACAAATTTCACTACAAAATAAGCAACAGATTTTTTTTTCTTTTACCTAAAGTGGGAATCTCACAATCTTTATTCTCCTTAATGTTCCTTTTAACATATTTTATCAACCAGTTGAAAATGTGAACATCACAGTGAACTGAAATGTCCACCTCTTCCCAGCGCTGGGCATCCATAGATAAATATTCAGCAAAGTACTTCATTTCTGATATCAAAAGATCTCTTGGGCAAATAAAATCTTCTTTCAAGTTTTTTGCTTCGTCACATACGTGGATCACCATGTTTGGCCTTCATAAAAAAATGTTACACAAAAGTGAGATGATTAGAGTAAGAAGAGGAGGCAAGAACACTGACATTTAGTAGTGGTAAGAGAACAAGCTGCTTTTAAAGATCTGAACTACAAAAATATGGTTTTTTCATGTTCGGAATTTCTTGTTTCTTATCTATCTGATTGTACCTCAGATTATGATTAATTTTCGTAAGCTATCCACTTAATAAAGAAATAAAGGTGTTACTAAACTTTACGTGGCTTCAATTTTATTGTTCAAGTTTCAATTCCCAAAGAAAAATTAAATAATAGACTCTGATTCTTGTGTAATGACGAACATCTTTACACTTTTGAAAAAAGAAAAGGATCTAAAATGATTTCTTGAACAATCAAATTAAAAACCAGGGTCACTTAAGCTTTAGCATCAACAATGTTTGGATCCAGGCATTCATGTAATATATACTAATGAGTACAGTTATAAAATGTTTAAGACTATACGTTTATTTACATAAATAATTTAGTAAATTCAGATAATACATCTGAAAGGTTGTTTCAAAAACTATATACTCTTTGAATTTGCCTCCTTTGAAAGTGATGTATTTTGCTAGGCATGTGTGCTCCTAGGACATAAGAGCCTGAAGTGGCAGGATTACCATCAGGTGGAGGCCAGTGTGTTCTATATAGTAAGTACCAAGCCATCATCAGCCATAGAGTAAGACTCTGTCTCAGAAATGCAAAAGTCAAATAAAAAAGAAAAAGTAGGGAAAGGGTACAGCTTGGCTGGTAAAGCATATGGAGCTGAATTCCTAGAATCCATTTTTAAAAAGTATAGTGTGCTGGGGAGACCAAGGCAGGTACATCCTTAGGACTTGGCCATATCCAGCCTAGTCAACCTGAACAGTTCCAGGACAGAGAATCTTGTGGCTTCCACACATGAATGTTCACATACACAGACATAAAAACAAACAACTGAAAACCCAAACCCCCAAACAGTGTGATGCACTGTCCTCATGTCATTACAAAAAGGGAATAAATAGGAAGAAATACAATATACTAACAATGTGAATTACTTTGTGTTTAGTTCAATTTTACAAATTTCAAATACTAAGTGTTTCATATAAAGTTGGTATATAAGAAGAATTATAATCAGTGTCCTATCAAAATCAAAAGAGGGCCAACAAGATGGCTCAGTGGAAGGGTGTTTGATGCCAAGCTTGTTGGCCATCGTTTAACCCTTGGGATCTACATAGTAGTAGGAGAGAACTGTTCCTACCAACTATCCTTGCATCTCCATATTCATTTCTGTGGCACATGCTCACCAAGGCACACTCTTGCTTGTGGAGAGGGAAACCAGGTAGGACTCTGACTCAAAATAAATTTCAAAAGGGCTTCAGATACTAGCTCAGTGGCTGAGTGCTTCTGTGGTATATGCAATACCCTAGGCTCAATTTTCCATAAAGGAAGACAGGGAAGGGAAAGAGAAGGAAGGTAGCAGGTAGATAAATTCTGTGGTATGTGAACTTTACATTAATAAAATTGTTATTAAAAATCTACCAAAATTAAAGGTGATGAAAATAAATTTTATAGATGACAAAAAATTGCATATTCATAACATGATAGTTATATGGTGTACTATTTGTAAAAACAAAGTAAACATTTACTATGCATGCAATTTATTGTATAGGAAGTACACAGAGCAAAACAAAGTATCAAAACTTGGAGCATATTGAAATACATTCTGATTTTTAATATCTGTAAAGAAACTACATTGAATAGGTCTAAAGTAAGTATCTAATCTCATTAATAAAGTTAAAAACTAGTTACTTAGAGGTTTTTCTTTGGGCATTGAAATTTA
>PVIH01001369.1:0-10331 GCA_004025045.1 Sigmodon hispidus
CTTCCAGATCCTCAAGCCCGCTGACAAGAACAAGGGGAAGTACGGGCAGTTCAGCGGCCTGAACCCTGGAGGTCGTCCCATCACCCCACCCCGCAACTCTGCCAAAGCCAAGAAGTAGCTTCTGTGTGCTGCCCTTCTGCCCCAGACGATGGATTATTTGTACAGAAATCATGCTGCCATGGGTCACACCAGCCCCTCGGGCCCACCCATCATGGGGAACACACAACGTTAGTGTCTTTTCCTTTCTTTTTTTTTAATGAATCAATAGCAGCGTTTAATCCCCCAGGGCTCCCTCCCACCAGCACCTGTGGTGGCTGCAAGTGGAATCCTGGGGCCAAGGCTGCAGCTCAGGGCAATGGCAGACCAGATTGTGGGTCTCCAGCCTTGCAGGGCTGGCAGCCAGATCCTGGGGCAACCCATCTGGTCTCTTGAATAAAGGTCAAAGCTGGATTCTCGCCATGGCCTCTGTATCACTTGTCCCAGACAGTGGGCCAGCAGCCCTTTGGTACAAAGCCACCTGGGAGGGCTGACTGGCTGGACATGGGCCCAGCCAGGGCAACCCCAGCAACACACTTGGGTCCAGAGGCTATTAGGATTCCAAGCCAAGGTCCAACAATTGGGAAAGCAAGAGAAATACTTCCTTATCAATCACAGAAGGTCCTAGAAGCTTGACAGGGAGGTCATGAATGGTAGAGGGTAATCAGCACTGTGATTTTCTTTTTTTTTAAAAAGAGACAGGTGAGGCTGAGGAAGGTTAGTTTCTAGCTCTGGCCTGTGGCTCTACAGTAAAAAAGTGGCAGCTGGGCACCAGAAAAAGACATGATTGACACAGGTTGAGTGAATACAGACACACACCAAACATGGTTTCAGCTCTGCAGCAGCCAGCCAGGTGGGACCTACCCCTGACATGGCCCCTTTGCCATGCCCAAGGACTGAGCTCTAGCCCTGCCAGTGGCTGGGCCTGCTTCTGGTCCAGGCGTCTTTGGACACAGGCTTCAGTTTCTCAAGTTCAGCCTTCACCATCACTGTCTTCAGCCAGCACAGGGCTGGGACCCTGGGAGGAGTGTTCCGGGGCCAGGATAGACCCAAAGAAAAGTGAGCGAAACTGGAGAGAGAATGGAGAGAGCCCAGTTAGACTTCGGAGCTGCCTCCTTCCTCACCTCAGTCCCTACCCCAGCCTCCAGCTTCTACCTTCTTGGGTGGAGGAGTCCCAGGCACTGTACTGGGCTCAGCTTCTTCCTCTTCCTCATCGGGGCCGAGGTCATGGGAGGGTTGGGAGACAGGTGGGAGGGAGGTGGAAGGCTGTACCCGGGAGCCCTCACTGCCCACGGTGGTTTCCATGGCGATCATGTAACAGTCGATGTCATCATTGGTAAAATCATCTAAGTGGGGCGTGCTGTAGGCAGAGACAATAACCGGCAAGGAGTGGAAAGAGGGGAGGCAGAGGCAGGCCCCACTTTGGAGGGCTTGAGGCCTCAAGACCGCTGGTGAGCTTTTGGTTTTATTACTTCCTGATTTGGCTGGGAGGAAAGGATGCAGGGGTTAAGTGGGAGCTTCCTGGAGGGGGTGGAACTGGAACCCCTTTGATCAGAGTTCAGGTAGGGGCCTGCGGGAGGCGTCCTGGGGGCCAACTTAGCTTAGCTGGGGGAGGGAAGCAACAAGTCCTGTGAACAGGGCCACATGGGGCCCAATCCTTAACCTTCCCAAGGGATAGGAGCTGGAGAGCACCAGAGCCCAGGGATATGCTGGGCTGCTAGCCAGACCAAACTTCCTCTGCTTCCACCACACTGAGCCCATCCTCCCCAACCCACCTGCCCTTCCAGCCACCTGCTTCCCCTACACCAGGCAGCTCCATGCCTCCCAGCAGCCCTCTCCCTCGTAGCCTGGGAGGAGGCTCAAAGGGGAGGCCTCAGCCAGAGAAGGAAGCCTGCAGGACCTTGGGGATGCCTCTGGATGGGAGGGGTCTCAATACAGCTGACCATGAAGGCTGGAAGCCCTGTAGAGGCTGGAGCCTGACAGGAAGTATATACTGGGGGAGGTGCAGAGGCTGCAGGAGCAGCTTCAGCCTGAGGTGTACAGAGATGCAGAGCTGGGTAGTGGGTGTCCTTACCTGTGGGCCTGCTTCTGAGGCACTGGCTGATGGGGCTTTGGGGAGCACACGTCCTGAGAACATGGGTCTTGTTCTAAGAGTGTGGCCAAGACAAAGTGGCCATCCAGCAAAGAATCCTCAATGGCAAAGATGACTGGCCTGGGTAAAGGAATGGGGTAAGCTAGGTCATGCTGCTCTGCTCTGGGCATCCTGGAGCCCTACCTGCCCCCAAGTCCACAAGCCTAGAATTACCTGCCTGGAACATCGAAGTGGATGCTAAGAGGCAAGTTTGCAGACTCCGCAAAGCTCAGGAGCCCCTGGAATGGAAAAAGCAGGTATTGAGAGCCCGTGCTGGATTGAAGGACCAGGTGATGGTGCTAGTGAACTTACCCGAAATTCCTTGAGGCAGAAGGTGACAGCTATTCCTTCTGGGGCCTGCAGCTGCTGGAAGTCCTCCTCCCCAATGCTAGTCTCAGTCACCATGGCTTTGTTAGTGCTATCTACAGAGCAGGCACAGGGAGACAAAGTCCTTGAGTTCTGGCCTCACCGCAGCTCTGCCCCCTCTTGGGTCACCCCAGGTCTAATTTCCTCACCTGCCTCTTCCTCCTGGTAACTACGCAGGATGACCCGTCGGCCACGGCCAATGCCCAGTGTCACCTCAGTCAGCACGGGAGGGAAGGACTGAGCAGCCTCTGCCAGAACCCTGAGACAAGGGAACAGCAGATGTGCACAGCATGCTCTGTCTACTCTTGATGGGAGAGGTATGAGTCCGCTCAGTTACCTGCCAGGTCAGAAGCTCTTAGGCTACAGGAGCACAAACTAAATAAAAATAAAGCCTAGACACAGCACTAGGGCCAGCAGCGCTGCAAGGCGCAGGAACAAAGGGCCATTTGCCACACACTGAGAACCAGTTGACAGGGCAAAGGCCTGGTGCATCCCTAGTACAAAAGGGGAGAGCTGGGAGTAGGGTACACTGCTGTTAGTCACAGCTGCTCTGAGAGGTGGGCAGGGTGTCTAAAAACAGGTTCTCTTTATGTAGCCCTGGCTGACCTCAGCAAGGAGCAATCACCTTCCTGCTTGACTCTTAAAAAGCTGGGGTTGGGGCTGGAGAGGTGGCTCAGAATTTAAGAGCACTGACTGTTCTCCCAGAGGACCTGAGTTCATTTTCCAGCAACCACATGGTGGCTCACAACCATCTATGATGTCATCTGGTACCCTCTTCTGTATACTGTATACATAACAAATAAATAAATATTAAAAAAAAAAAAAAGCGGGGCTAAAGAAATGGCTCAGTGGTTAAGAGCACTGACTGTTCTTCCAGAGGACCTGAGTTCGATTCCCAGCATCCACATGGCAGCTAACAACTGTAATTCCAAGATCTGACACCCTTACACGTTATACAAGCAGGCAAAACACCAATTCAAATAAGATAAAAATTATTAAAAAAAAAAAAGAAAGCTGGGATCACAGGTGTGCACCACCGCACCCAATCAAGCTGCTCAAGAACAGCTTGTGTAGAACAGACACCCTGTACCCACACACAAAAATGGAAAGTGGGACAGACTCCCTCATTTGATACAGGGTCTCTACCTAGCTTGCGTTGGCCTGGAACTCAAGATATCTCTCTGCCTCTGCCTCCCAAGTAATAGGATTTAATGTGTGGGCCACCATGCTGGGTAGGCCTTGGCTCCCATCTTCTAAGGATACATATTGCTTAATGTTTGCAGAAAAGTAACACTTAGATTTGCTTCCAGACTTGGGGGCTAGAAATGTAGCTCAGTGGAATGTTACAGCCCTAGCCCTGGAGTGGGGTGGGAGAAGAGAACCTGGCAGCTATATTTCAATTTTTTAAAATTATTTTGTGTAGGTGTGTATGTGCTGTGGGGGAAGATGAGCTTCCATGCCCTCAGATGTGGAGATCAGAGATCAATCAATCCACAGGAGTCATTCTTCTACCATGCACATTCTGGGGAGTTTGAAATCTGAAAACTCAAGTCTTCAGGCTTAAAGCAATAGCTTTAATTGCTAAGCCTGCTTACTGAATTCTATATTTGAAGTTACATGAGAAACCATTGGGGTTGAGATTTAGCTCAGTGGCCGAGAGTACCTAACAACCATAAGGTCCTACGTTCTGTTGCTGGTATTGAGGGAAAAAAATAGGACAAAATGGCAGTCGCTAATTTTTAGTGAGAAGCAGCCTCTAGTGCCCTTGTCTCTCCAAAAAGGAACTCCATCCCTATTAATAGACCCTAGGGGAGCTGTCACTGGAACCTGAAGGGATTTTCAGTCACTCTGGGAAATGGATGGGACCTTGGGCTAGGTGGATGAAAACAGTGTCCAGCACAGGCACGGAGAGTCCACTGCCATCTGGGCTGATCCTCAGGAACCTTCACCTCTGCTGGAGCCCACATCCTCCTGGCCCTCCAGTCTCTCTCCATGTTGAGTGACTTCCTCAACCCTCCTAGACTCCAGCTTCCTTGCCCAGCCCTTCCTTTGGCTCAGTCTAGAGCCCAGGCAGTGAGGAGGCAGCTGATGGAAGAGGGGACTACCAGAAGAATGAGCAGGTAGGAGGGCTCTGAAGCTGTAGCACAGGTCAACGATAGACCACAGGTCACTGACATCTGCAGGCCGGTCACAGATACTCTCCAGAAAAGTAGTCAAAGCATGCCTGAGCACCATGCCAAGCCTCTAGGATGCAGAAGACAGGACCTCACCTTCAGGGGAAACAGGAAAAGGCAGCAGCCTCTGTTTTTTAAAAGTCAGGTTTGGGCCCAAATGTACACTTAGCTGGGTGGTCTTGACACAAAAACCTAGAGTTTCCCTCATAAAGAAAGATGCTGGGGCTGGAGAGATGGCTCAGAGGTTAAAAGCACTGACTGTTCTTCCAGAGGTCCTGAGTTCAATTCCCAGCAACCACATGGTGGCTCACAACCATCTATGATGACATCTGATACCCTCTTCTGTACACTTTATATATAATAAGCAAAAAAAAAAAAAAAAAAAGAAAAGAAAAGAGATGCCTTATGTATGTTGTGTATGACTGTACACAACACAAGCCAGGCCTCCTTGGGCAGTTCTTCTCGGACTTGTTTATTCCAGACAAGGTCTCTCATTGGGCCCAGGAATTCAGGAATCCTGTTTCTATGCTCTACCCCGACCCCAGAATTACAAGTGGACACCATACATTTTTATCTGAACTCTGGAACTCAAAACCAGACCTTCATGCTTGCACAGCAGACATCCTACTGAGTTCTCTCTCCAGCACACACACTCTTCTGAGTCAGAGTCTCATAAGGTCTAGAGACTCCTGACCCTTACCTCCATCTAAGAGCTGCTGGGTCGACGACGTCGACGACGACGACGACGACAGCATGAGCTAACCATGCTAACCATGCTAACCATGCTAACCATGCCTGCTGAAATGGTACATTCCCAGAATGACACTTAGAAGCCCTAAAAATGGAAGAGACTAAGGCCAAGCTTGATGCATGGTTTACTCACCGTGCTGAAGCACGGAGCAAATGAGGACACAAGGATGGATTGAAGACAGCCTGCAGGGATTCACAGTCCTGGAAGGAGAGGTTGTGTGTTTTCTTGACCCCTGGATAAGGAGAAAGGGTCTCAGTGGGCTTGACCACCTTCACTGCCCTTCCCCCACACCTGGAGGGAACTCTGGCTGGCCAGCTGCTTGCTCACCATATTTGCAGTAGAGCTGGACCACCAGGTGGCTATTGCTGCCACTGAGGGAGATGCAGCACTTTTCCACAGTCTTCTCCACCATAGCCAGAGAGCGGAAGACGGACAGGAAGGACTGGGCGGGGTAGGACATGAGCCTGGCATTGTGCTGCTTCCATGGACCAGCTCTACATCCCATGTAGGTCCTGGTCCATCACTGGCCCGACAAAGCTTTACACGGAGCTCCCACTACATTCAAGATGTCTGCACACTTCCAGGCCTTGTCCATGCTGTTCCCTTTGCAGGAAAGGGCTGCTAACCTTTTCTTGACCAACTTGAATGTTGACCCCCTCTCCACAACTGTTATACCACTCTCAAGTCTAGACAGCTTTACCTTCCTGAATTTTGCATGGAGTCGCTCTCATATGGGGCAAACTCCCTAGTAATTATTTCCTGAGTACCCTGTCACAAAGACACAGCTGTGGAATGCCTCGATGGTCCTCACCTTCATCAGGATCTTACAGCGCAGCAGGTCCTGCCCAGGGGAAGCTGCCTGGTACTGCTGGAAGAATAGTGGTGCAAAGAGGAAGCAAGCATAGGCAGACCGGGAGGAGTTCACAGTCCGCAGGGAGAGCTGGGACACGGAAACAGGGCAGACAGTCAGCGGCAACAACAGGCCCGCCCCAGGGGCTGCTTTCTCAACCCACGGCCAGACACTTCCCCGGCTTCCTCAAACTCTCCTCCCGCTTTCTGTGCAGCAAGACCTGCATGTGGACCTTTCAGTTCCGCGGCCCTAGGGGCTGCCATGCTCGCTTTCCCCCTAAGCTGTTCAGCCCCACCCTGCTTGCCTCTCGGCGCTCTAAGGAGGGCAGGTGCCGTCTGTACACACATGCGGACTCAGAAGTCAGGGCCCAAGCTGATGTCCCAACAACCCAGGAGGAAAGAACTGGGCCGAAATAGCTGTCCACCATCACTATGCAAGGCCAAGAACTAGCGCCACGTCTAGGCTTCCCACTCACCATTGAACCCGGCCCATCGCTGAGTCCCAGTCTCTTACCCCGTCCTTCAAAGGTTCCAGATAGAGTTCGTCCCCGATTCGGGACAGCGAATGGACAGCTTTGCCTAGCACTGCAGGGAGGAGATCAGAAGAGATTAGAGATGCTCCTGGGGCTTGTCCACGGGCCTCACCGCCAGGCATATCCAAACTCACCCTTCACGTTGCCACCGGTGATCAGGCACTTCATGGTTTACCAGCACTTAACTCGAGCCTAATTTGTAACCATACTCGGATGGGACACGACCCACAACGAGTCCCAGGAGCTACTACGGAGGATTTGAGTTCGCTTCCCGCGCACCACCATCTCCCTCCCCGCCAGCCCGGCCTCCGAATCCTCATTGGTCCACCCGAGGCACCTCCGTCACGTGAGAAAAACGTTCCTTAGCTCGGACGTCACGTGATCCAGTCAGTTCCCGGGGTGTGGCCTTTGCCACGTGACTCTTAAACGCTAGCTCCTGAGTCATTCATCAGGCCTGGGTCTTCCTGCCAACCCTAACCTTCCACGCTTAGCAGATCCCGCACCTCCACTGGGCTCCGCGGGGGAAACAGGAGCTAGGCAGCTCCGAGCAGCAATGTGCCTGCACCAGGGATCAAGCCCTGGACCAGAGTCCAAACTTGGGAGCAGCAGATCCTCCCGGGTCGTTAACTTATAGTGAAATGGGTTCAGCGTCAAAGCATGACAGCTCAATCTGGGCTGGGGAGTCTGTCCTGACTGCAACCCCCACTCTCCCGAAAAGTTAATGCATAACATGCTTTAAGAGCTAGGAGAAGGGGCTGGAGAGATGGCTCAGCAGTTAAGAGCACCCTCTGCTCTTCCAGAGGACCCGGGTTCGATTCCCAGCACCCACATGGCAGCTAACAACTGTCTGTAGTTCCAGTTCCAGGCAAAACACCAAGGCAAATAAATAAATAAATAAATAAAGTTTTTTAAAAAAAAAAGAGCTAGGAGAAGAAAGGGGCTGTTCATTCTGGTTTCAAGATCCTTTATTGATCTGTATAAATAAATACAGGAAACGATCAGTTCTGGGGCAGGACAGACTCGAAGGATGGACCTGACATGAGCAGAAGCAGGGGCAGTGAAGTGAGGTGCTCTACCAGTAGAGACATACGGATAGGTGGGTGTTGAACCTTGCAGGGGGTTGGGGCTGAATCAATGAACTGGGACGCCCTGAAAAGTTACCCAGATCCTGTGAAGAGACGTGGGTTATCAGTTGGAGGACACTTCCTGTGCCCTGGGTTAGCGTCCTCTAGTGTGGAAGGAACTGCCTGGAGCAATCCTTGCCCATTACCTGTGGTCCTGTGGTCCTGTGGTCCTGAGGAGGCTGTTAGTTTCACAGCCCTTCTTTGTTTATCCAGGCTCCTCTCCCTCTTGACAGCTTTTTATCTTAAGGCCTCCTGGGAGGAAGCTGCCTTCCCTTTCCGCATCCAAGGCAACCAGTGTAAATGTTCATTAGACTACTGGTCAACCATTACACACCTCACACACATCTGTTCAGTTCTTCAGGAGATCCTGACTGCTTTACCCACCAGAACAGAAGGCAACATGGCCCACCTTCCATTGCCATGCCTTCCTTCGACCTGCCTACCCGCACAGTCCCCAGTCACCGCCTCCACCACTTCAGCTCTCCTGGCCAGAGCTCGGTCTCCAGCTATGTTTCCTGCCTGTCTGTGATCACCCACCTCAGAGCCCTGCCATGCCCTTTGGTTGCCATTTTGACTGCCTCACTCGTGCTGGCTTCTCTTCCTGGCCTCAGCAGCAATGGTTCCCTCTGCAGCCAGGGTGCTTCTCAGCTTCTATGTGTTTAATGTGTGTGCTCCCTGCCAGTGTGGCAGCCCATGTGCGCAGGGACTGCTTCTGTCTCTGCACCTCTGACACAGCCTAGGATTACTAGGTGTTAGGTCAGGTAGAGTGTCTGTCTCATAATTAATCCCTACCACTAGGCAGACTGAAAACTAAGAGGCCAACCTGGGCTACATAGCAAGACTCTGACAAAGAAAAGTTAAATACATGTCACAGTTAAGCCAGGCTGCTCCAAATTCCTCTAAGTGGTAAGAGAAAGAAATCTAGCTTCCGCTCCGCCCACTGTGTCCCTTTTCCTTGTAACTACTCTCCTGTACTCAGTCCCCAAAACCTAGCTATAGGGCCAGGCGTGGGGACACAGGTTTGTAATCTCAGCTTCTTAGGAGGCTGAGACAGAAAGGTTACAAAGTCAAAGGCACTGTGATTACATAGAGGGTTCAAGGGCAGCCCCAGCACTTGGTGAGAAGGCGGGTGGGTCTGGGCAGCATGGGCTAAAAGTGCTTGTGTGTGTGTGTGTGTGTGTGTGTGTGTGTGTGTGTGTGCGCGCGCGCGCGCGCCTGACACTGAGTGCAACCCCAGAGGCCACCGTGGAGGGAGAGGGCTGATTTCTGAGAGCTGTTCTCTGTCTTCCGAAAGTGCTCTGTGGCTCGCCAGTGCCAGCACTCTCAAACACACTAATAACAGAGGAAAGAAAAATTAAAGGGCTGGAACAACGTATCTCTGAGTTGAGCACTTACCTAATATTCAAAAAGCCCTGGGTTAAACCAGGCATGATGGTGGAAATGCCTTTAATCCCACAAATCGGGAGGCAGAAGCAGTTGGAAGCCAGCCTGATCTACAGAGCGAGTTCCTGAGCAGCCAGAGCTACACAGAGAAACACTGTCTCAAAAACCACCAAAGGCCCCGCGTCCAGTCCCTAACACTACATCAACACAAATTTAGCTGTTTACTTCCTGTTTTCGTCCTCCCACCCCATCCAGGACTAGGTAAGTGTGCTCCACCCCCCCCACCCCGCCTGGGCAACAACAACAGGCTCAACAAGGAGACAAAGGGGAAGGGTGCTGACTGCCATGCTTCTGCCTCACACACACACACACACACCCTGAAGTCACATGCACTAGGAGTGTCACCCTCCCACTCCCTTGCTCAATAACAGAAACCATCGCTGTACTGTACCGTAGGCTGGGGGAGGACAAGAAACACAGGATGCTCACCCGACCCCTTCCAACCTGACACTTAGACCCTGAAGGGCTCCTCAAGGCTGTAGTCTTGGGAGACAAGTTACTGCTTCTAGGGTCTGCTTCCCCCCCACCCCCATGCCTGGGTTCCGAGTCTAGCAGGAAGCTTTCTAGTCCACCTGTCTTGCACTTTGCACATCCAGTCATGCCTTTTGCCCCAGAAACACAGTGGGAGAGGTGGAGCTGGGGCCCAGAGAGACCTTGTCATACTTGGTAGGAGACGGGTCATCCAAAAAGAACTTGGTCCATCCTGAAAGTTAGGAGAGCAAGGTGTGGCTCCAACTCTGCTCATAGATCTCTGCATTTCCATTTCATCCTCAAATGCAGTTGGATGAGATGATCTCTCAGGATTCAACTCCCAAACTTGCAGTATTCACCTTACCTGTGTTAGAGGCAGCTTTCGACAAGTAGATTCATCTGTGTGAATGCAAGTGTACTTGGGGCTGGCAATGAAGGGTGTTACCATTTCTT